>RJWM01001272.1:100768-162151 GCA_004363535.1 Dasyprocta punctata
AAAAAAAAAAAAAAAAAAAAAAAAAAAAAAAAAAAAAAAAAAAAAAAAAAAAAAAAAAAAAAAAAAAAAAAAAAAAAAAAAAAAAAAAAAAAAAAAAAGGAAAAGAAAAAGAAAAAGAAAAAGAAATGTCATTTGACCTAAATGGTTAGGAAAGAGGCCTCATGTGAGGAAATTCCTGGAGAATCATGAGCCTTTGCTGGAGCCTGTTCATTTGAAACATGGAGAGACTCTGGCCCAGAAAGGAGTGTTCCCAAAGCAGCATGCAGTAATGAAATCAAGGGTGTTTGTGAGAAGACATAAATCTGAACAACAAGGCCAACTCTGTGCTGTTTTGAAGTGCTTTTGTGTAATGCAATTTTCTTTTTCTCTTTCTGTCTTCTCTTTTTTTTTTTTTTTTAGTGGTGTTACAGATGGAACCCAGAGCCTCTGCATGTTAGGCAAGTGCTTTACCCTGAGCTGCAACTTCACTCCCAAATTTTATGTTGTTTTTTATTTTGTTTCCCATACTATGGATTGAACCCAGAACCTTTGCACTGAGCTATAATATCTCCTCTCCAGTCCCTTTTCTGAGGCACAACTTCACTAAGTGCTAAATTGCTTAGTCTGGGTTTGAACTTGTGATCCTCCAGTCCCAGCCTTCTAGAGTGCTGGTGTTACAGGTGTGTGCCACCATGCCCTGCTTGTTTTTGTGAGGTGGTGTCTCCCTATGTTGCCCAGGCAGCTTTCAAACTCATAGGCTCAAGTGCAGGCTGTTGGACCCGATAGTTTTATTTTTCTATCTCCCTTCTACCAGCCTGGCAGGTACCTCTTTTCTGTTGCCTGGGTGGATACCTCCTATTTTCAGGAGAAACTTCTCTCTCCCACATCAACACTGACTACCAGTAACTTTTAAATGGTTCACAACCAGATCACTGAGACTTAAAATTATAAAGCAGAAGTATAAAGTAGTACAAGGAGTGGGCTGACATCAAGGGTGAGGAACATCTTTTGATACCCAGGAGCATTTTATGCTTAAAGTCTGGTTTTGGCAGTTCTTTTTCAGCTGGGAGAAAAGTCCAGAAACAAAGATGTGGTTCAGGAATATATTCTCAAAGCTCTTAATCAATCCTCTCACAAGCTGACACTTAACCCACACATGCTTAGAGGTGCCTTTGCAAGGATGACGACAGCTTGCCCCTCCATTTCCTTCACACTGGTAACTTATTATCACCCCCCACCAAGGATAGGAAGGGCATTAAAGACCAGGCAGGGTGGAGGTGTGGCTCAGCACTTTCCTAGTATGTTCAAGGCCCTGGGTTCAATCCCCAGCAATACAATAACAAAACTTAGGAAGTTCAGCTTCAAGTTGGACTCTTGACTCATTCCTCCCATCATTCTTTCTTTCCACAATCTTTATTGGAACCACATCAGATCCAGGAGGATCTTGCCTTCAAGGAACTCAGCATCTAATAGGGAAGACAGACATGTAAAGAACCCTTACCATGGAGTATGTATTGTGCCACTGGAAAGAGTGTACAGGTTTCTCAGGGAAGGAGATGCTGGCCCAGGACCCTATGGGAGAGAGTCACCAACTAGAAAATGAAGTAAGGGCTCTGTTATGGTTTAAATCTAAATTGTCTCCAAAAGTCTCACTCTTAGTGGTAGAACCTGGTTGGAAAGTGCAGTATCCTATGGTCATGACTTGGAAGGGTGTATCCTTGTCCTCAGCATCTCCCTTCTTTCTTAGCTTCCTAGATAGCATGAGGTGAACAACTTTCTTTTGCTTTGACTTCTGCCATACCATTTCTGCCTTAAAGCTGGTCAACCATGGACTGAATCCACTGAAACTGTGAACCAAATTAAACGTCTCTTCCTTTACATTTTGGGTGTCAAGTATTCTTGTCTCAGCAATGAAAACTGACGAATACAGGCTCAAGCTTAAAGCAGCAATCCACGTTCCTATAACCAGAACTTGCTCTGTCAGTCAGTCTCCTCCTGAATCAGACTTCCTGACTTCTGCACAGCCCTTTGTCTTCCCCCTCAGGCTTTACTCACTCATTTGTCAATCAACAAGTTTTCCTAGGCATTTTATCTGTGAAGATACTGTAATGGATTCAGGAACTTCTTGGCTTTAGAAGCCCCCATACTGTGGAGGATGGATGATAGAAAGACAATGACCATATAGTGTGGACATGGTGCACAGAAGAGGATAGAACTGAAGAGCCAGCAAAGGCATGCAAGCCATCTGAGGAAGACTTTCTGCAAGAAGTTATTAATAACCCAATATCTGAGATATGGAATCTCCTTTATCCTCATAACATTCCTTTAAGATAAATCTTATTGTCTCCATTTTTAAAAACCTACTTAATGTTTTTGGTGGTGCTAGGGGTTGAATCCAGGGCTTTACACATGCTGAGCAAGTGCTCTACAACAGAGCTAGCCCTATCATTTACACTTTAGATGTGACGCAACTAAAGCCCAGGAAATGGCAATGTCTTACCCAAGGCACGTTGTTAGTAAGGGGGGAGGGGTCATTAACCCTTAGGCATCCAGGAGCAGAAGCAGAGGTAACACCACAGGGAAAACTGACCTTCTACGAGGCTGGGACCAGAGATCCTGGAGCTGGATGAGACCAGTAGGACATACCACTTCCCCCACATACCATGGCATGGAACAAAGGAGGGGACAAGAATGCTCAACAGGGTGTCAGCTCATGAAATTGACTTGGTCCTTTGATATCTCATCTAGCTGCCATTCAGCAGGCTTATCTGGGAAGTTGGTAAGGACACGGGGTGTCAGAGAAGCTGACCCTGAATTAGTATCTAAAGCCTCTGTCCCCCAGCCTGGCTTCATGTGTGGCCTTGGCTACCACTGCATCATTTAATCCAATTGACATTTACTGCTGTGTGCTCTGGATTAGATACCCTTTCAGGCCCATGGAACCCCAAGGGTCTTCCCCATCACTGCCTCCAGGAGCTTATAGCTAGCATAAAGGCAGTAAGGGTGGGCTCAGAGACCCAGACTCCAGGCATCATGTCAGAAGTGGGGCAGCAGCAGACATGAACTGAGTGGGTGGGCAAAGTCTTAGTTTCACAACCACCCCAGGCAAGTCCTTGGATTTTAATTCTCCTATCTATCCCAAGAAAGGACTAGAGTCAGTAGTCTCTGAGGTCTATCATTCAGGGAGTCAGGCCTCTACCCTATTTGCTCCGAATGGGGTGAGAGGCAGGGCTGAGTTCCTGGTAAACTGGTGGGTGGGAAGCAGAGGAAGTGGCTTTAGCTGTTTGACCCACGCCAGTCGCTCATGTCTGGGCGGTCCCATTACAAGCAAGGAAATGACAGACTCAGCTCTCAGACAACTGGGAGGTGCTGGGCAGCCTGGGTATTTTTAGAAGGCCGGAGACACACATGCCCAGAATTCCGGATGCTGCTGAACCAAAAATCCTAGGAGGCCAGTAAAGAGCAAATCAAAGCCCTGGTGCTTTCTTCACCAAGCTTGCCTGGACATGCCTTTCCCAGGGGCTGGCACTCAGGTCTACTATGTCAAGTTTCAGTTTACCTGACTGGCCACTTTGCTTGTTTCTGGGAAGTCAGGGCAGAGCTGCTACAGGGCCTCGAGAGAGAATTTATTATGTCCAGAGCACTTGCTCTCCACTGATTGCTCAGCCAGCTCTTTGGTGCTTCTCTGGTCTGGGTGACTTGTTGGGCACCAGAAGTATTGAATAGAAAGGAGCTACACCTCAGATCCTCTGGGGACAATGGTGGGATTGTCACAGGGGTGGGTCTATGAGATCTCCAAAGCTAAATAAGGAAACTATCCCTTAATGGGAGCCAGTTTCCTGAGAGTGCCCAGCCCTATTCATGATGTCTGCCAGTTCTTCACCTGAAATCTTCTGCACCTCCACTTTAATGAAAATCTAAACAAGTTAGTATGAGACTATTCTGAGTTGGCCAAAATGCAGAGCATCTTATAGAAGAGATGCTCTCTGTCAATGCCCACATCAAGGCTTAGCAGCCAACTGGTCCCAGAGAATCTTCTAAGATGGCTGCATGTAACTTCAATGCACTGTGCCAACTAACGTCTCAGCTTAACATTCAACACTCTAGCCAACATGTTTATTTCCTTCCTGTAAAGTCCTACATAGAAAAAAATATAGGCTTATAGTTGGGAGTCAGAAAGCCTGGGTTCTAATTCCATCTCTGTCCTCAACTGACTGAATAGCCTTGGACCCCCTCTCTAGGTCTGAGTCTAGGTTTCTTCCTTTGTAAAGTGGAAAGTTTAGATTGGACAGTCCCCATCGCCCCTCCTGGCCCTGACATAACAGGATTCCAAATTGCAACTGAGAGGAAAAGTCACTCTGAGACTACATGAAGGTGGCACTGGCTGACTGCAGACAAGGGAGGTGTGCAAGGTCTCCTGGGACTGAGGTGTGTGTGTATGTGTGTGAGGCGCCCTTGTGTGAGGACAGTTTCTCTTTGTCTCTCTTTCCCTGCCCCACAGGGGAAAGGCAGGGGTCCCTGAGGCCTTTCTGAGGAACCCCTTGACATAGTATAAAAGTCTCTGACTAATGGTCACTGAAGTCACATCCTTTCTGCAGTATGAACTCAGAGGAAGCCAAGAGTAACAGGGAAAAAAGCTTCTTGTCCTCAGTCCTTGGAGGAAGACTTAGTAAGTCACCTTGGAGGAGACATTCTCTGCTTTGGTAGCCACTTGAGATTACCAAATGTAAGTAGGTCCTGGGAGATTAAAAAAGGGCCTTATCAGACTGGCAAAATCTACCTCTGCAAGATCCAATGGGACACACAGCCTGGGAAGAAACAACACATTTGCAGGGAACATAGGAAATTCGAAGTCACAAATGGAAGGTCTCTTTTCTTTTTTTCTTTTTTTTCTTTTTTTTTTTTTGGTACCAGTAATCAAACTCAGAACCTCACACCTGCCAGACAGGCGCTTATGCCACTGAGCTAAATCCCTGGCCCTATTTTTTGAGACAGGGCCTCACTATGCAGTTCAGGCTGGCCTTGAACTCACTTTGTGCCCAGGCTGGTCCCAGCACTTGTGAGGCTGAAGCAGGAGGATCATTGTGAGAGAAAGAGAGAGGGAGAGGGAGAGAGATAAAGATCACCCCAGGGTCTCCATGGAGATCTCACTGATGTGGGAAGGAGGCCTTGAGTTGATGACCTCTGGGGCTGAAGACCTTCTGAACCTTCCTGCTAATGAAAATGGTGGGAGCTCAGGAGTGCGAAAGAGAGCTTGAGCACACCTATAATCCCAGGTGGTGATGCACATCTGTAATCCTTGCATTTGGGAGGCTGATGCAGAAGGATCACAAGTTTGAGGCCAGCCTGGACAACATAATGAGTTGAAACCAGCCTGAACTATGCAGTGACTCTCTCTCACAAAAGAGAGAGAGACAGACAGACAGAGAGAGAGAGTTTGGACTTTGGAGCCATGTGTTCAGGTTGCTGGGGCTCTGGGCAGTGGAGGAAGGTTGGTGCTTAGCAGTGTCCCAGTTAAAAGGAGCTAGTCCCAGAGGGGACTAGAAATTAATGGAGGTGAATGAGAGGGTGACTATAGCTTACGCTTCAAGCTAGTGAAATGACTGTGTTGGTTAGATGCAGGTCCTAAATTCATTGCTTCTGTAGCTCCCAGAGGTGAGGCAAAGGGAGAGGCATGAGACATGTACATTATCTCTTTCTGTACCCAGGCCAAATAACCCTGGGGAATCAGAACTTCCTCTTTCCTTCCTCTATTATAGCTTACCCAACCTGTTTCCAGCTCTCTCTGTCCCCATTAAGGGCTCTGAGCTCAGCTGATAGACCAAATTGACCTAAGGAACTGTCAAAAGATAAGATTACAACAATTTAAAGTCCTTTTTCTTTTTCTGTTTTTTTTTTTTTTTTTTCCTTTTCAAGCACTGGGAACTGAAACTAGGGCCTTTGCACTGAACTGCATTTCCAGTCCTTTTAAAAACAGTTTTTTGATACAAGTTCTCATTAAGTTACTAAATTGCCCACGCTGGGCTCAAACTTTCAATCCTCCTGCCTCAGCCTTCCAGAGTACATCACCACATCAGGCCACAGAAATGTAAAGGTCCTAATTGGCTTTATTTTTGAGAATCAACCCATATAGAATAATCGTTCCAACAAAACAAGGAGTAGGGATCCACTGTTTGCAGGAATCAAATTCAAGGCCTTGCGCATGCTAGGTAATTGTTTACCACTGAGCTACTCTACTAGCTCTATGATGCTGGTTTTATAGAGAGAAAAGTCTTTAAAGAAAGCAGAAACAAAAGAGCGTGATGGCTCATGCCTGTAATCCCAGAGCTCTGGGAAGTTGAAGCAGAAGGATCACCAGTTTAAGCCCAGCCTGGTCAACTTAACAAGACCCGTCTCAAAACAAAAATATAAAGAAAGGGCTGAGGATGTAACTTGGTGTGAAGGTCCTGGGTTCATTTCCTGGCATCATACAGAAAGAAAAAAAAAAAAGAAAAAAAAGAAAAAAGAAAAGAAAATAGTCAGCCAGCAAGCAAGCAGAAACAGGCTGGAGGTGGAGGCGCATACCTATAATCCTAGCAGTCAGGAGACTGAGGCAGTAGGATCGAAAGTTCAAGGCCGGCATGAATTACATAGCAAAAACCTGTCTCAAAAAAAAAAAAAAAAAAAAAAAAAAAAAAAGAAACAGAAACAAAATGCAGATTGGGTTGGTGGCACACATTTGTAGTTCTAACTACTCAGGAGTCAAGGCAGAAGGATCACAAATTTAAACCTAGCCTGGGCGATTTAATGAGTATTTTCTCAAAAGAAAATCAAACATGGCTCAGTGATAGGGGACTTGCCTAACATGTCTGAGGATATGGGTTCAATCCCTAGTATGGCAAAGAAAGAAAAAAAAGTGGATGGATTATTTCAAAGTTTCTGTCCTTATCAGGTAGGGACAGCAAAACAGTGAAAACTCACTCGTTAAGATACAGTCATTTTAGGTTACCTTTTTTTATGAAAAGATTAAATCAGAGAGAACTTCATGATCATGACAGTTAAAATTGACCTGTTTCAGAAATCTATTAGATTATCTAAATCTGATTTCTTAGAAAATAGGGTAACGAGTTAGTTTAGGTTTAATTTTTAGTATGTATGACTCCGTTTTGATTTTGTTTTTGCTCTTGTTTTTTTTTTTTAATCAACCTAGTTGAGAATGGTGAAAATTTTAGGGGCTGGGGTATGGCTCAGGGGTAAGCATTTGCCTCTCATGTGTGAGAACCTAGGTTCAAACTCCAGCATTAGAAAGAGAAAGAAAACCCATCTGTTAGGGGCTAATTAGGATTGCAACATAGGAAAGTCAAATGTAAGCACTCCTGAAAATGTGTTCTCTGATTTTTGGCCTAGAATAAGAGCTTAATCCAAAATAATGACCTCTTATAATTTTTATCTAACAGAACTGGTGGTAATAGTTGGTTCATATGGTCGATAAGGACTTCATACAGACTCCTTCACTGACTCTTATCACATTTTACCAGCAATCTTACTCTCAAGGGAAAACAATTCAAACAAAAGATTGTTGGAATGCACCACCTTGATGGCTTTTTGGGTCTGTGGTGCACAGGAGTGATTCCATGGTGAAACTGTATGGGCTTTGACAAAATATTTGGGAAGATATTTTCTTACTAAATAGGCACCCTCTGCTTACCTACAGAGGACAGCACTTTCTGCCAACACTAAGGAAGCCCAGGTGAGGTGCAGGGACCTGGACCAAACAGTTCCATTCCCTTGGCCAAGATGTTAAATTCAGAACTCCCGTCAGTCCAGAAGCAGGTTAGACTAGTCAGTAGGGGCACGTGCCTGACAAATGGATTTACCTAAGATGAATCTATTTTTTTTTTTTTTTTTTTTTGGTGGCACCAGGGATTGAACTCACAACCTCGCGCCTGTCAGACAGGCACTTCAGTCACTAAGCCAAACTCCCAGCCCTGGTTTATTGAGGCAGGGTCGCACTGTGTAGCTCAGGCCGGCCTTGTGCTCGAGCTGTAGACCAAGCTGGCCTCGAACTCACAACGCTCCTCCTACCTCAGCCTCCCGAGTGCTGGGATTAAAGGTGTGCGCCACCACGCCTGGCCCCGAAGATGAATCTTGATTATGCAAAAGATATTTATATTCAGCAATGCTTTCCACACTCAGCACAGAAATTTAATCATTTCTAAACCAGGTGTGGTGTTGCATGCCTTGGGAGGCTGAGGCAGGAGGATCACTTGAGCCCAGGAATTCAAGATTGACCTGGATAACAGGAAACCTCTGCCTTAAAAAAAATTCCTCTTGACTACACTTGAGGATAAGAAAGATAAGCAGGATAAAGGGCAAAGTAAGAGAATAGAACAGGCACCAAGGAATCGAATCCTATTACCCATTAAACCTTCATTCAGCCTGTTCACTTACATTTATTAACTCATTCTTGCTACCAACCAGTCAATCACTCTTCATTCAACTAATTAGTGAATGAACAAGTCTTCATTCAAACATTCTGCTTATTGGAACAACCAAGTAATTTAATTCATTTATTCATTCACTTTCTTTAACAAATCAACCCTCATTCAACCAACAAAACAACAGTCATTCAGCCTGCATTCATGCAGCTAAGCATTCCAAACATCAATGCTCAGAGCTGGAGGAGATCTCAGAGGCCATCTAGCTCAACCCCTTCAAACTCAAGAAATTCAATCCATTATACCCTTGCCAGATGGGGAGCTCACTATCTTCAAAGGTTGCCTGGAACAGCTGTGACTGTGAGAAAACTATTTCTCAAACTGGGGATTGGGGATATAGTTCAGTGGCATAGCGCCTGCCTAGTAAGTGCAAGGTCCTGAGTTCAATTTCCAGTACCAAAAAAAAAAAAAAAAAAAAAGAGAGAGAGAGAAAGTACTTCTGAAGTTAAACAGATTCTGTCCCTTGGTAACATCTAGGTCGGGTGCTGACTTGCAAGGTACACAGAGCACAACTCCGTGCCAGAAAGCCTGGTAGCAGGTAAAGAAGATTCCTGTGCCCCTCCGTGGCTTCCTCTCACTCACTCATCCCGGTGGGTGATAGTCCCTTGTTTCTGTCTTTTTCCTCTGGCCAGCAGGTTCCATTCAGTGGCTTGGAACTTGGAGTGGGAGTCCCCATTCCAAGTGTGGTGTGGAAAGGGCATGGTGTCTTCCAGCTCTGGGCAGACCAAGCCCCACAGAGACTGTCAAGGCCACCATTTTGTTAAAGAGTTCTCCTCAGCCTGTTCCTCATGCCCCTACCTTCCTCTGCTATAGCTCAATGCCCCAAGAGTAGCAGGTCCATGAATTTGCTGGAGACTTCAGAAATGGCCTAACCCAAAAGGCTCTATACAAACTGTGGCAACAGAAAGTAGGTGGGCCGGCCATTTGTTCCTCTGAGGCATTTGAAACTGAGACCTGAGGAGGAAGCTAAGTTACTAAAAGAAAATGAGACAACATAGTGGGTATGTCCCTGAGTTGGTATAGGCCAGGAAGAAGCAGAGGCTGACTTGACAGGCGTCAGCAAGGGGATAAGTCATGGTGGCAGAAGGTTTGTGAAGCAAGTAACAAGATAAACTGATCAACTTAAGCAGAGGAAAATTTTTTGTCTTTAAAACAGAGTCTTACTATGTAATCCAAGCTGGACGTGAACTTACTGTGTAGCCCAGGTTGGCCTTGACTCATGATCCTCCTGCCTCAACTTCCTGAATGCTGGGATTATAGCTCTGTGCCCCCATGTTCACCTAGGAAAATATTTATTGAAAGGACTCTGGGAACTTGCCTAAGCCAACCTCTAGTCAAAAGATGACTTCATAGTGGAGTATTTATTCGATTCTAAAGAATTACCACACATGATGGGAAAATTTTTTTGTATCAAAAACTTAGGTAATTATATAAAGCAGTGGGTATGTTAATTAGCTTGATTATATAAACATTTCACAATGCATACCTATATAAAAGCATCTAATTGTATATCTTAATTATATATAATTTTTATTTCTCAAATATACCTTTATAAAACTAAAAAATAAATACACATTCAAATTAACATTTTTCCTTTTGGGTACACATAGGAAAGTAATTATTTCATGTTCAATGATTCAAAAATCAAATAAAAGTCGGGTGTGGTGGTCATACCTATAACCCCAGAATTCTGGGAGGCTGAGGCAGGAAGATTACAAGTTTGAGCTCAGTGTAGGCAACTTAGCAGTTTAGTGAGATCTTGAAACTTTTAAAAAGGCCTAGGGATAAAACTCAGTGAAAAGGCCTGAGTCCAAACCCTAGTATTGCAAGTAAATAAATAGATAAAGAACAATTAAAAACAAAACATAGTTAAATAAAAATCAAGTAAATATGCCCATATAGAACAGTTTCCTCTTCCGTAAACCTTCTAAAGAAGATACATCCAGATAACACAAGAGTCTTTGGTTTGCAGATTTAGGGGAGTGCTGGGGATTGACTCAGGGCCTTGTGCAGGCTGAGGATATACTGTACCACAAAGCCACACCCCCATTATGCGGAAACAGTCTTCTTTGGGGGTGATGGCCTTCCCTATGCTAGATCTCAGCTTCATACACTGGATAGGGAAGAGGAGTTCAACACTAATTGTGCTGCAAAACATAGATCAATGAGGGGCAAGCAAGTCGAGGGAATCCCAGAGAGGAGAGGATCATGGGCTGCTTGAAGGGAGAGAGAACCGCTGTGAGTTATTTGCTGTAAAGCTCTGCTCCATCCATTTCTAAACAAAAATCCACAATGCAGTGACCGTTTCTCATCAAAGCCTGTGATGAAGCTTTACTTGGGGTAATAAAGAGAAGCGATGAGTCTTGCTCCTTGATGCAGGCTGCCATAGGAGGGTAGATAAAACTGGACTGCATTTTAGAATCCTGTGTAAGATTTCTGATGGGAAGTTCAATTCTCGGCTAAGTCTGGGTTTCAATCAATACTCTAGCAACATAAACAAATATTGCTGCCGAAGTGCCAGGGCTAAATCCAGCCCAAACAGAGATGGCCTTGAAATATTCCTAGAGAGAAGTTGTGGTTGTGAGGTCAACCTTCTGATGTGACCAAGGTTTTGCAAAAGGTATATACTTAGGATTTTTTAAATGGCAAATCATGGACATTGGCTTCTAACGTGTTAAATAATAATAATAATAATAATAATAAAATGTAAAAACGTAACAGGAGAGGGTGGAACTATTGGCTCACATAAATGTAGTATCCAAGAGTAGGCAAGCTCCAGGCTAAGTCAGGCACCCAAATCAAGTCACCAAGAATCTGTGTCATCTTACCACTCTGCCTTCTTCTGTGTCAGCCTCTCTCTCAGGTTACTCTGTCCACGCCATAAGATAACTCCCAAGAGTTCCAACCCGTCATCATCAGCCCTCTTAAAAAGAATTTTCCCTCTTGGTAGTTCTGAGGAAGTACCAGGGATGAGTCTCATGAGATTGACTGCGTTATTTCCCCAACCTTGGCGTTGAGAGGATCAGGTCAGCCACATAGGAACTCCTTGAACTGACAGTGGAGGCAGGCAGTCGCCCAGAGGAGACTAGGATGCTGACAGCAGAAATGGGGATTGTAAAACTGCGATCAGTGAAAAATGAACACAAATATCCTGTGAACTGAACTTAGGACACTGATGTCGAAAATCCCCCAGACTTCCTGATGTTTCATCTAGCCTTGAAGGACACATGATTTATCAAGAAACTGGAGTGTTTTCAGGAAGAGGCTAGTTGGGAGGGGTACAGATACCTTCAACTGATCTGGGTCTCCATTCCCTCCCCTTTTGGCCTTAACTTTGGAGACAGGATTTCCTGGAGCTGGGGCCGCTGCCGTGGGGCTGGCTACCAGACAAGTGCTGAGACCTGTGGTCAAGGCCACATGCCTCCAGAAAGGACAGATGTTTGCAGGAGTGCAGTCCTGAGGACAAGAGAGGAGGGTGCTGAATTGTGGTTAGAGCTCCCCACCAAAATACTAGAGGATAGTGGTGGGAAAGAGAGAGAGAGTTGGCAAAACTTAAGGGGTTTTAGGCTCTAGCAGTAGGAATCAAATATGGATTCAAAAGCCAAAAATCAATGTCTCCATCTCTTTACAAAAATGACGAGTGTCACTTAAAGGATATAGATTGGTAAGGGGAGGCCAGGATTCTTATAACTTAGAGATACCAGGAAGAAAATTCTTCTACATGCATGCATTTAAGTTTGAAGAGGTCTGCGCTATAGGCCACAAGCTATAGAACAAAACATGCTTGCCTGTAGTATGGAGGCTCTGACCCAGATAGAGCAGTATCCATGGTGCAACCAACAGGAAAATCTTACTGAAAAAAAATCAAAATGCCAAGGGATTCTCATTCTCTACGCTGAATATCTTCCACCCTCTGTTCTCCCCTGCTCGCTGGCCCAGGAAGCTGATCTCGATAGACACATGTGATTCTAATTTCAGGTTGAGTTTTGCTGATGCAAATGTTACCTAACCAGGCCCATTTTTCCTGTCACACAGTATGCCAATCACCAAAGCATGAATTTTGCACAAGAGAGTTTATTTATGAGGCAACCAAATGTGAAGAGGCAGACGTTTCAAACTCAATTCTGTGTCCCCAAGGTTGGGGTTTAGGGGTATCTATGGGGTAAAGAAAAAAGTGATCTGAGGCATGGGGAAAGGTAATTGGGGGTAAGGAAAAGAGAAGAAATCGGTGATCCACAAATGCCTGGTCAAACATCGTAGTTCAGAAGACGATGTTAGGATGCTCAGAGGAAGGAGTTTTGGTCCTCTAATATCAAAAGGTCACCTATCAGACACTCATGCAGGCCCTGTGTAAAGGGCGTGTAGTTTAAACCAATTTTGGCTACCTCTGACCTGAAAAACAACTTAGATTGTTACTATCCTGACCATATAGTAAAGTGTTACCTACAAAGTTTAGCGAGGTGATCTCTAAAGTTGATGATAAAGGCAAGTAACTAAAGCAAGTGAAGCTGAAGGGCTTATTCAGGGTTCCCCTTGGCTGCAGAAAGGCCCAGTTAGAGACTAGAGGGAGGGAGAAGAGTGGTCCTAAAAGATTCTGCATGAATCTTTCTCATTCTGGATTCTGGTAATCATTTACCAGATTCTTGGCCATTCAGGCCTAGAGGTGGTGAGTTTGGATGCTACCAGCTCTAGGTTACTGTACTTGAAGATCTTCTATATTTTGTAAATAATGTTTTTATAAGCAAAACTTTTTTCCATTTTTATGTTTCTTGTTGGAACCCTGAATGATACTATCCTTGAAATTCTCCTTGTTGGTTAAGTTAATTTGGGAAGAACAAGCTGGGATCTTGGTGGACTTCAGAGAATAATAAAAACAAGCAGCAGAGTTATGGTGTGTGTGTGGTGGGGGAAAGTATTAAGTGGGGAGACTGAGGGGATTCGGATGGGATTGAGGGCAGGAAGGAAGGCAGTCACTACCAGAAGCGTCTTCAAAGCCAATCTGGAGCACTGCACTTACCCTCTTCCACTGGGGAGAGTCTGGTCACTAAGAGGACTGGTGCTTGCTGGCACCTCATAGGTCCCTGGACTTGCTGGTCAGGTGAAGGACAAAGTAGAGAATACCAAGGACTTCAGAATTTGACTCACTTGGTATTTGCTTTCAACGCAACCAGAAAGGCCACCTTGAAGCAAATGTACCTCTGAGGTAGCTCTGTCAATGCAATATCTTTCCATTCATAGGACAAGGGGAGGATCTCACTGCTGAGGCAGGCAGGGCTACATAGTGTGCGGGAAGTGGAGGGGGATAAAAAATGTGGCCATAGAGCTGGGTGTGGTGGTACTCACCTATAATCCCAACACTCTGGGAGGTTGAGGCAGGTGAATCAAAATTTCAAGTGCAGCCTGGACAGCTTTGCAACTCAGTGAAACCCTGTCACAAAATAAATAAATTTCAAAGGGTTGAGAATGTAACAGCACAAAGGCCCTGTGTTCAAGCTCAGTATCAAAAGAGGAAGAAAGAGAAAGAGACAGAGACACAGAGACAGAGACAGAGAGACAAAGAGAGAATACAAATGAATATAAGTATGGGTCATGTATCTAAGGCCAGAGGAAGTGAGCAAGAGGAATCCAGACCCAAAATGTCCACCAGCCCCCATGGTTTTTTTTAAAAAAATTTTTATTTTCATTTTTTTCCAAGATAAACTCTATAGGTTTATTGCACCAAATGCCACAGAAAATGGATCACAATAACGCATAGAGTTTTAAGAAAAATTTCCCACACATTGACATTGTTCAGGGTTTTGTGTGTGTGTGTGTGTGTGTGTGTGTGTGTGTGTGTGTGAAAATGGTTCCACATGTCAACCAAGGGTGACTTCAGAACTCCCATGTTTCTCTTCCCCATCAAATCCAAGTGTGTGATTGGGGTGGGGCTGGGGAAAGGAAGTGTTTAAAAGACACTTTAGACAGACCAGGGAGAGGTGCCTGCAAGAACAGGCTAGGGGCTTCTTCCAGTGACCTTCGCCCAACTAAAACCCTGCAGGCTCACTTGGTCCTGCTGGTGGAATAAAACGGGGAGAAAGCAGGGCTGTGGGTGGGGATGAAACAAGGCTATGGGCAGGGAGGACCTGGGGATGTTTGTGGGCCAGACAGTTGTGAAGGTGGGAGGCCCATGTCAGGTATGGTGGACCTGAGAGGAACGTGGGGCACCTCTCCCACTCACACTTTCCATGGCCTCACGTGAAAGCAAGAACCAGAGAGCCAGACAGAAGCCACTGGGCCGAGCAGTAGTGGACAAAAGGCCAGGCAGCCTGTAACTGTGGGAGTCTTTGGCAAGGGGTTGGAAGAGCTGAACAGCCCCCGAGAATGACACGTAAAACTGCTGTGGAAACCCCCAGATCACAGACCGCCAAGGGCAGACAGAAGCAAAGTAAGGCCAGGGATGGCTGTGAGCAGCAGAGGGAAGTCGGCCTTCAGGAGATCTTGCGGAGTTTCTTCCCTAGCCCCAGGAGTCAGTGACTCAGAAAAGCGTGGTGTAGCATAGCACGCGCCATTCCCATAACTGAGCCCCGCACCATTCTAACTCAGGTGGAATACTATTGCTGTGAAATCGAGTTTTCAACTGGATTGCTCTAAGTTTTTATTAACTGAATGAAACTAGGAAGTTAGGAACACTCTATTTATTGTTTAAAAAAAGAGGAAAGAATAGAGAGAGTGACTAAGGGGGAAAAATGGAAAAAAGAAAGCAGAATTTTTCCCTGCATCTACCTCAACAAGTTGCAATTCCTTAACAACCAGCTGCAGCAAGAACATGACCGGCTGGCATCTCCACCAGGGTCCACCGGGGGCCCCCCAGCATCCCAGCGAAGGGGGAGCATCTGTGAGCCAGAATGCCTGTGGGCTAAGATTCACTCTGATTGGGCCATCTTGGGTCACAAGGCCACTCCTGAGCTAATCACTGGGGCTGAAGGATGGAAGGTACTGATTGGTCAAACCCAGGGTGCTTCAGCCCCTGGAGCTGACTTTCCTGGAATCACTGTGTTCCCAAAAGAAACGTGGGAACTGCAGGGAAGAGGAAGGAGAGTGAATGTGGCAAACTATTGCAGTGGGAATTTTACTGATTTGCTCATCTGAGAACATAAAGTTCCAGGAGGAGATTGGACCTAAAACTAACATTTCAGGTTTTTTTTTTAAATAATTCTTGGAATAATAGGCATTAATGTTAAATGATGGGTCCAGCATAGAAGGGCAGAATTAAATATCCCTGCAGTAAGAAAAGGGGGAATGAAAAAGAAAGAAGGGTTAGAGGTTAGAGCGAGGCCATGCTTAAATAGGATCCTGGAATTTGAAGGCCGGAGAGGGGGCTTCAAGATGGAGAATTGGGCAACTCTGGGAGAAAACTCTTGTCTGATAGGGATTTGCTGAAGAGAAATTGTGAAAGTGAAAGAAGGTCCCCCCATCCCTGCCTTTTATTACCCACATGAAATCTGTATTTAAAAAGTCAGTTAATTTCTCCTGTCACAAGCCAAAAGGAGAGACATGAGGATTAAGTGCAATTGGTACCTGAATTGAGACCTGAAACAGAAGGAAAACATTACTGGAAAAGTGGGAGAACGCCAATTAAAGTGTGGAATTTAGTTAATGGTGATGTGTCAATGAAAGTTTTTCAGTTGTGACACCTGCAATTATCAGTAATATAAGAGGTTAACAACAGGGAGACTGAATGAGAGATTCAGTGGGACCTCTCTGTGCTATATTTATAGACTTCTCTGTAAATCTAAAATTTTTCAAAATAAAATTTATTTTTGAAAGACAGTTTCTGTCCATCACCTGTGGCTTAGATTCCTTTATCCTGTGTGGAGGAACATCGCAGGGGTCCTGGTTGCACTGCTACGGTACAGAAGCAATGGAAAGAGCCACCTCACTCTCATTCCTTCAGGATCCTGTAACCTGGGGTGACTGAATGTGATAGAGGGCCTGGTACATGCTAAGTGCCCAGCAGACGTTAGTAGTTTTTACCTCTCAATGTGCCGACCTTTTGCTCTGGTCCCACGTCCCCAGGCTATTCCTCTCAGAGGCTTGGCAGTGAAGCAGGTTGCTCAGGCTCTCGCAGGAGCTTCTCCCTAGGCTGAGAACCTCAGCTCTGGGGCTCCAGTGTCCTTGGGTTAGGTTGACTGTGTCTTGCCCTCTGCCATGTGTGTGTGGAAAGCTGAGATGACACTGCTGGACCCTGGCTTGACTCATTTTATTTAATCCTCACATAACCCTGAAGACAAATGGACTGCTATCATTTTATAGGTGGGGGAACTGACGCTGTGGAAGCTGACATTCACTTTCTGTCAGAGTGTCCTTCTGAGACAAATAAGAAATAGCACCAGTAACTCTGGGGCCAGGTGGGCTGATAAACAGAAAAACTGGGCATTCTGGGAAACTGGAGAGGAAAGGTTGTTTTGGTGTTCCACAGTCAGTGGACTTTGGAGTCAGGAGACTTTCCAGGGAGAAGGAAGCAAGGGCAACACCCTAAGAGGAGGATGTAGTAAGAGGTCTGGCACCGATATGAAAATCTTAGATTTCTAGAAGTTTACAGCACGTCCATTTGGGTGGGCTGTGCACTGGATCTACAGAGTGAGTTGTGACCTAAAACAAAAGAATCAGAGACTGGTAGGACTTTTTCCATCCCACTCCATGGGCCCTGCTTTCCCTGAGGATCTGGTCTTGGGCTAACATTAGCATTCCACCGCTGGAGCCAAGGCCTGCCCACTCTAAGGCCTCTTTGTTTCTGTTGGAAGGAGGTCCCCTGCTAGGGCCTTTATGGGTCAGAGCTGGGAAGACTCAAAATAGGGCAGAGATTGGAGAAATGTTGAAGTACTTATCTGTTTTGTGCCAAGCCTTAAAATGGGACCCAGGGCTCAAAATGACTCAGACCCTTCGTCCTAGGAAGACACTGACTGCTGTAGATGCTGTGATCAGCTAGTTCAGGAAAAACAGGGTCCAGGGCTGCAGGTGCACAGCAGAGGCCCCTAGCCTTGACCAGATTTCCCTAGCCTCCCCCAACTGCTCCCTGTGGGACAGAGCAACCTATGTGGTCAGCAGTCCCAGGGGTAGAAGAGCCCCAAGTTCCACATCTGGTTGCCCAGGAGGAAAATTGAGTCCAGTCTGGCCAAGCCCTACCAGAGGTCCCTCAGGGTGAACAGGCCTCCTACAGGAGCAGTCCTGGGCACAGTCCATAGTGATGCTGGTCAGGACGTGACATACTGGCCTGTCACTGTCCCAGGTGACCTCTGGTAGCCACATAAAGGCTGTGACAATGTGAACCTGCCAACTGGTAGCTAGGTGGGACCAGAACAGCTCAGTATGGCCTTATTTTTTAATTACATGCTGAAGGTCAGGGCACCTTGAGTGCTCTGGCTCCTTCTCAAGGGCGTACACCTTGGTACCACCCTCTGGTTCTCTTGCCAGCAGCTCCCTGCAACAGTGCAAACCTTTGAAGGAAGGGAAACTGTGGGGCAAGTGAGGACATAGGCTTGTGCTTGTGGTGCTCTTTCTGTTCACGTAAAACAAGCAAGAAGGGATCAAGAAGGTTCCCTGGAAACCCCATGATTTTAGGGAATAAAGTTCTAGAGTGACTTGGAGGCCTTAGGACAACAGTGAGTACTGAAAGGGAGCACAGGGGTGGGGGTGGGGTGAATCATCAGCAGCTTTAGGGTCCTTGATGAGATGAGGAAGGAAAGGCAGTGAGGCTGGAGATGGGGGATTGCGTGAGGGAGACTGTGGGACCTGAGGTTGGAGCTGTAGGCAGCTGCACAGGGAGTCTCACAGACAGGGCTTGCCTGGACCTGCCTGACCCCATGTGACTCCCCAGACTCTGGATCATCAGAGCCAGAGGGTCACAGATCTCACAGCATCTGATCTGTTAAATAGATAATAAGACAGGTCTAATGGGAAATGGTATGGATGTCCTGGGTCATCCACTGTGTCAGGGCCAGGGGTCCAGCCTTAAACTGGAGTCTTGCATCCCAGACCAGGTCATTTTTTGAGCAAATCACACCTAGCCAGGTACTCCCCTCTGCGACTGGCAAGAGAGAGAATGGCTCCCAGAGACGCTCTGCTACTCCAGCCTTATTTCTTAGATAGCGAATGAACAACAGAGAGGGGCAGGGACTTGCCAGAGGTTCTACAACCAGTGATTAACAAAACTCACCCTCTAGACCCAGCCCAGGGCTTCTCACCATACCAGTACCCCCTAAAGAAAGGAAAGAAAACGGAGAAAGGGCCTCATTTACTCATTATCTGTTATGCAAGAAGTCTTCAACACACACTCTTTCAAACCTCTCAACAACCTTTGAAGCAGAATTTCATGCCTGTGTTTAGCAAATCAGACAACAAAGGTTCAGAGAGGCACCTTGCTCAAAGCCACACAGCTACTGCAGAGTGATGTAGGAATTTAAGCCCAGGTTGCTCCACTTTTAAAGTCTATGCCCTTGTCCTTCCCTAGCCTGGCTTGGGTTTAGGCCCAAGGACAGATAATACAAGGGCATGAGGGGAGAGGGACCCAGGGGCAAATACCAAGCATTGTCCCCGTTCCCAGCTGTCTGATTGCACCAGTAACAAAGATTAGCAGAAGTAACCTTGGAAGAGCATGGCCCCACCTCTCCCACTCACTAGCAGTTCTTTCTTTCTTTCTCTCTCTCTCTCTCTTTCTTTCTTTCTTTCTTTCTTTGTTTCTTTCTTTCTTTCTAGACATATTGATCCCCACCCGACAAAATCAGACAGAACAAATGACTTATGGCCTGGCTGCTGGCTTGCTGAGATACTCACCATCAAGTATTTTCAGACCTAGACACTGTTGCCCTCAGAATCCAGACTCTTAGATTCATTTAGGAACCTGGATACTCACGTGGGACGGCCTTCTGGGATTCTGGTCTACCTCACTAGCACAAAACTCCTCTCTACAGACTTCCCAGCGAGGTTCCTCCCCTCTGTTCTGACACTCTCACTGCCTAGCTCCAGAAGCAGCCACTTCCACTGGGGACTGCCTTGCTCATTTTGAGCCGAGACCAGCCTCTGGTGACATCCTCATAATCTCCCCTAGAGCCCAAGGCTGCTGCCTGCTGGCCCTGAGATGGCTGTATTAAGCTGGGAGGATGGTGACTCTGTATTTGACCTGCTGTGGGTCTGATACTGCATAGGCAGAGACGGCAGTGCCCCCGAAGTCATTCTTAAAGAATAGGCACGAAGCTCCAGAGAACAGCCAATTGGTCACCTCCCATATTCTAGGCTTTATGTCTCTGTTAATACAGCCAGACATAAAATCTACCTTTGTGCCAGTCACATCTCACTGCCTTCCTGTCGTCTCACACCCCAACCTTTTTTATTTAATCCAAGCACAGGGTCTTGTATTTCTCTTTTAATTTCCATCTTGTGAATGTTAGCAATTCATAGTGGTATAGTGATTTACAGTTTACCTATAGCTTTTTCACCTGTATCATCTCCTTTGATGCACGGGACAATTTTCTGGACCCCACAGAGATGGTGGATGTGAAGTTTCCTCTGGGGAGTCTGGTGATGGCAGGGGCCCCAGCCATAGCCGAGACAAGCACCAACATTAGGCAGGCAGGATCCTTTCCCTAAGGAGTGGTTAATATAAGACCATGGGATCCCAAGGAGAAACTAGGCACAGCTCACAGGTCGTCCTCACAGCTCAGGGTTGTAGACAGGCTCCAGGAGTGGGACTGGAGCAGGCAGGAGGAGGAGCCTGGCTGCCTCCGGGCTGCTGTCTGTCTGGCCTGGTCTGGGTGGAGGCTTTCAAAGCGTCCCCAGCATCTTTGTCCCCTCAGATGAGTCTTACCAGCCCTCCTTCCCTCCTATTGACAGAGGAGGAAACTGAGGCTCAGCCAGGACAGAGCCCACATTCCCCACATAGACCCCTAGCCAAGGATCTTTGACAAACTGGAACCAGGCTGGAATTGTAGTCTGTCCTGAGCTCCCTTGGTGGCTTAAGGGAAAGACTGCCCCCGGGACTCCTCTTTGGCCAGGGAGATGGGCCGTCAGTATTTTTGTGAGGTTATTTAGGCAAGAGGATTCCAGGAAGGCTGAGGGTGGAGATTCAGGCCCTGGCAATGGGCCGATGAGCATCATCCTGGGCTGGGCAGTGAACGCATCTTACACTCCTGCTTCTGGGCCTTGGTTGTTCAGGAGTTGGGTCTGGCTGAAGATCAGAAAGCAAGGCCCATGCCAACCCGGAGGCTGGGCCTGAGGGTGAGTCCAAGCAAAACCTCCACACAAGGGTCCATTGTAGTCCCTCTGTCTGGCTCTGGGCTCTGCCAGCCCTTCCGGCTCCCGGAAAATGTTTCCCTTCTGGCAACTCCCAGAGCAGCCTGTCCTTGGCCAAGGTGCCAACTGGCCCCACACCCAGCCTCTCCCAGCCAGTGAGGATGCTGGACTCCCAGCAGCTAAAAGCTCTTGGTCCAGCCCTCATTTCATACTCAGGGTCCCTGAAATGCAGGGGAGTGGATGCAGACCATGACATCACAGTAGGACCAGAAGCAGGACTGGAGCCCACCACCCTGGCCATGTGTTTCAGCTCTCATGACCAACACATGGCAGCAGGTTTCAAATTCCGGGAAGTGAACGGGGTTGTCCCATCCTGTGACCATCTGGAAGAAATGACTGATGCCTAGGTGTCTGCTTGCCCACCCTCTCAGGAGACCTGTGCTGTCTAGGTTCAGCTATGTGGCCTCATATGAGGCACTGCTCCCCTCCGCATTCAGGGGTTGAAGGATCGCCCCTGTCAATCCAGTTCTGACATCCCAAGGTTTTAAAGCAGGTAAGGATGCACAGAATGTGGCCAGTATAAAAAGCTCTTAATTTAGGGGCTTTGGCTGCTGTACTGCATCTCTGGGTGCCAGGTTACCCAGCACCAGAGGTTCTGGGACAGGGATTAACAATCTTTCCCTGGGTGGATAGCGCCACCTGGGGCCCAACTGATGGAATTCGAGTCCTGCGGGCAATTCCACCGCCAGCCTTCTCTCACTGTGGGAACTCAGTAGCTATGAGCTAGGTGCTGAGGATAAAAAAGGCTTCCTGATATGAGTGGGAAAGGGCCACATGGAGTGGCCACTCATGACGAGAGGGCTGTGACAGCAGAAAGTCCAGGGTAGAGGATGGCCTATGAGCCTGCAGGACTGTGGAAGGGAAGGATTGCCGTCCTTACAACGCTTGTTGACTTATCCTCTGAGCCAACCTGTGTAGGCCGTTGGAGCCCTCAGGCAATCCATTATGACTTGATGGGGAAGGGGAAGGTGCACTTGGACTTGAAGCCAAGGACTCAGAGCTGCTTCTTGGAGAATGGAGTGATTTCCCTGCGAACAGTAATTCCAGGCTTGGGAACAGTCATGGAAAGGCATGGAAAAGTGGGTGAGTTTATGAGAGTAAGAAGGAGGCGGGAAAGGGAGCATAAGGTTGGGTAACAGGGGATATAAATATGGTAAAAAAAAAAAAACATTATATACACCGAAAACTCCCAAGACATGTGAAACTAAGGGGTAACTAGGGAGAGGGGGAAAGGCTGGTGAGAAGGGAAAAATGATTAAGATATGTTACATGCGTGTACAAATCTGTCAGAATTAAACCAGAAATCTATATAAACAATACACACTGATAAAAATGTGTGTGAGGGGGGAAATTTCTTTTTTTCTTTTTAATATTTTATTAATAATAAAAGACAAGACAGAAGAGAATCCCCCATACTTGCTACATTGCCTGCTATAAAGAGATGCTTGGGTTGCTGCCCAGAGGCCTGGCCAAATCTACAAAACAAAAGTTGGTTGATGTTCCTTGTTGCTATTAATCCAGCCAGACCTCCTAAACAGCAGGTTGCTTACGGCGGGGTGGGGGTGTTTAGTGTTTGTCCCCGATTCAAAGCCTGCACGCCGGTGCTGCGCGGGCCGGGCAGGGGTCCCGCGAGGGGTCCTACTCGTTCTCCTCCAAGGTCCTGGGATCAGCACACCAGAGGGCAGTCCAT
This sequence comes from Dasyprocta punctata, assembly GCA_004363535.1. Classification (NCBI taxonomy): domain Eukaryota; kingdom Metazoa; phylum Chordata; class Mammalia; order Rodentia; family Dasyproctidae; genus Dasyprocta; species Dasyprocta punctata. The sequence continues at coordinate 123,242 of RJWM01001272.1, forward strand.
ATTGCTTTCTGATCCGTGCGGGCGCAGCGCGGGCTGGGCGGGGGTCCGGCGAAGGGTCCTATTCGTTCTCCTCCAAGGTCCTGGGATCAGGACCTCAAAGGGCAGTCCATATTGCTTCCTGATCCGTGTCTGCGCCGCGCAGGCCGGGCGGGGTCCCGCAAGGGGTCCTACTCGTTCTCCTCCAAGGTCCTGATATCAGGACCCCAGAGGGCAGTCCATATTGCTTCCTGATCCGTGCCTGCGCCGCGCGGGCCGGGCGGGGGTCCCGGCGGGGCCCTACTCGTTCTCCTCCAAGGCCCTGGGATCAGGACACCAGAGGGCAGTCCATATTGCTTCCTGATCCATGCCTGCGCCGGGCAGGCCGGGCGGGGGTCCCGCGATGGGTCCTACTCGTTCTCCTCCAAGGTCCTGATATCAGGACCCCAGAGGGCAGTCCATATTGCTTCCTGATCTGTGCCTGCGCCCGAGGGGGGAAATTTCTATGCCAGAAATTAATTTCTCTTCAACAAATGGCCTTTAAACTTAAAAAAAAAAAAGGCTTGATGGTGACCAGAGTGAAGAGGAAGAACCAGGATATGAGGTCAGGAAAGTCACAGCTTAGGGTGCCAGTGGCCAACCAGCTTCTCTGCAGTTCCTGTCCCACGCCCCCACCTCCTGCTTTGATCCTCTGTGTCTTGGCAGATACAGAACCTGGCTTCAAACTCCAATCCCATCCCTTTCATCTGGCTTCCCAACAAGGGCTCTTGATTCCTTGATTCACGAAGTCAGGGGCTAGGTCACGTTGATCAGCCACTGACTGACCTTAGGGGACCTCCCAGGCCTCCCAGGCCTCAGCAAACCCAGGCACAGCTCTTGAACCTTGGGAAGGATCTCTTGGCAGTTATTTAACTGTGTTCTCAGGCTCCTCAGCTATAAAACCTAGATAATAATAGTGCTAGCCTCATGTGGCTGTGGTGAGAACTCAGTGAGAAAATGCATATAAAGCCACTCACTCACACCTTCCTGGTATGGACTGATGCTAGGGAAACTGGCTTCTCCCCACCCTGGCTCATTCCCTTGGATATGTTTCTTCCCAGGGGGAGTGGAGGTTCCAGGTCTTGGTGGCACCATGCTGCCCATTTCATGCTTGAGGTCTCTGTCTACCCTTTCTGAGCTGAGAGAGGCTTCACTATGTGTAGAAAGTGGTTTATTTATTTATTTATTTATTTGAGCGAAGAAAAACAAAACAAACGAAAACTACAACAACAACAACAAAAAAAACGACATATATAGTAAAAACAACAAGCAAAGGAGACAAGCAAACAACTAGCGTAAATACACAACATTGCAGGTTTACAAAGCCGGAAGATAGAAGCTTGACAATGGTTGCAATTTGTGCATCGTTATCTTTAAAATGGTTTCTTACATTAACAGATATAGACTTGCAAGACTGATCCAATCATATGAGTATTAATTGTTCCCGCTCAATAACAAATACATTGAGCAGTGTTCTTTTTAGTTATCTTACATATACACATATACAGGTTTATATCCCCTCCTCTTCTCTTTTCCCTTTCCGCCCATTCCCCTCCCAATTGTCTTTGCTCTTTGAGCTGTTCTCTACCCGTGGTTTATTTATTTAAAAAATGATTTTAAATAACAGAATATTCAAGTACAAAGTATGCAGTGAGAAGATGAGCATACATATGTTCTTCTAGATTTAGGAATTAACACTTTGCCTAATTTTCTTTATAGAACTCTCTCATTAAAAAAAAACTGTACCATTTAAAAGTAAGTTGTAGACCTCCTGACACTTAATGACCCCTGATACTTGAGCATGCAGCTCCTAAGATTGTGCCCACATAATCACAGTCACAATTCTAAGAAAAACAACCACAGTTCCACACTGTGCATTATCCATATTAATATTGTTCCCAGTTTCGTATTTGTTTTCTTTTTGCAGTACTTAGATCTTTGCACATGGTAGGCAAGTCCTTTACTACTGAGCTATACCCCAAGCCCTTTTTAAAATTTTATTTTGAGACCATCTATCTAAATTGCCCAAGTTGGGCTTGAATTTTTGATCCTTCTGCCCCAGCTTCCCAAATATCTAGAGTTACAGGCATGTACCACTGTGCCTGGAAAGTTTTATGGTTTTAGCTCTTACTTTTAGGTATTTGACACATTTTGAATTAACTTTTTATATTGTATGAAGGAAAACCCAGCTGCATTCATTTGCACATGGCTATTTCAATTGTCCCAGCAACAGAGAGTCAAGAGGATGAGAAATGCAGGCGGCCTGCCTCTCCTGGGGTGATGCCACAGCCTTTGACTGGCAGCTAGGAGAAGAAGGAGCCCTATGTTTCTGCCTGGAATGGAGTTTCTATCGTGCTGAGTTGGTTGGAGAGTGAGGGCAGGAAAGGAGTGAATTATGGCTCAAATACTACAGACTCACTGTTCTTACTGAGATTTAGTAGATTTGCTTGAATAAATTTTCCTTCACTTGTTATATGACTTAGGACTGTTTCCAGGGAATATATATTTGTATCAATGTTAATAGAGATATAGATGCATAATTATGTGCATATGATTTTAAATAGTTACAGTTGTTCCACTAGGGAGAGTGTCTGGTGGGTCTGCAGACCTTCCTCTTCCACAATTTCTGGAGTTGTCCAACAACTCACTCCATTTTGCTGAGTAGTGTACCACTGTATGTATGTATCATTATTTGTTTATTCTTTCACCCATTCAGGACATTTGGATTGGTTCTCATTTAGGGCTATGATAAATAAAACTGCTTTGAATGTTTGTACAAGACTTTGAACATATGATTTAATTTATCTCAAGAAAATACCTAGAAATATAATGGCCAAATTATAAGATAGGCTAAGGCTTAACTTTTTAAGAAATTCAAAAACTTTTTTCCAAACTAGTTGAATGACTTCATATTTCCACTAGTAGTGTATGAGAATTATAGTTGCTCCATATCCTCACCAACACTTGGTATTGTTGATCTTTTTCATTTTTAAACATTCTCAGAGAGGGTGGTACTTCATTTTTTTAAACTTTAGCTTTCCCAATAGCTAAAAATGTGTTTTAAGTATTGTTTCATGTGTTTATCTGCCATCCATATGCCTTGGTGAAGTATGTGTTCAAATTGTTCACTCATTATATATATATTTGGGTTTTTTTGAGACAGAGTATCACTATGTAGTCCAGGCAGGCTTTGAACTCATTGTGTAGCTCAGGCTGACCTCGAACTTGTGGCAATTTTCCTGCTTCAGCCTCCTGAGTGCTGAATTACAGGCATGAACCACTAATCCTGGTATTCACTCACTTTAATTGGGTGAATTGTTTTATTATTGAATTTTGAGAATTTTTTTCTGGATACAAATCCTTCTTTAGATATGTGAATTGCAATATCTCTCAGTTGATGACTTGTCTAACAGTAGTTCAAAGGGCAGAAGTTCTTCGTTTTGATGAAGTTCAGTGTATCAATATTTTCCATTTATAAATCATGTCTTTTATACTTTATTGGTGAAATATCCAATAGGGGTAGTAGGATTGCCATTTTTATATCTTGCCTTTTCTGAAAAAAGGTCTTTTTAAAAAACTTAAATCTATGAAAAAGGTGTGGTGCCATGAACACTTACATGCATCAATTGTTAACATTTTGCTACATTTGCTCTATTACCCTGGATACTTCCCCCACCCCCAGAAATATTTAACAAGTTGCAGGATTTTGCAACACTAACTTTTTGCAAGGTCTAACCAAGTCATCCTGGAAATGTTCTTTAGAAAGAGCAACAAGCTGGGGGGTGGGGTTTGCAAAAACTGCGAAGCAGTAATCACCAGCAAAACACAGTCTCTCTGGACCTGGGATACAGACACCTGGAAAATAACAACTTGGCAAACAGAAAAAAAAGTAGACCTCCAGAAATTGGGAGGGAACTGACAGAAAAATTAGGAGGTACAGAGAAGTTGGAGAAATGAACCACAATAGAGAGAAAAAAATAGAGGGGAACCTGTCTCTGAAGACACAAGGTAAGCCCCCAGAATAGAGAGCTCCAAGGAGAAACAATGAATGAACCAGTAGCACTAGACCCAAGGAAAACCCACAGCTATAGTAAACTGCAAAAACAGTATGGAATTTTACTCTGAAAGTGACTCTTTCCACATGGCAGGGAATAGTTGGAGAGGGAATCCAGTGCAGCTTGCCAGAAAGTGTTTAATCCAGCACCATTTCAGGAAGGGGTTGATTTTTTAACACCAAGTCTCAGAACAATTGGAAATTACTTCACTTCAGGTGTCCCAGTGTTACCCTCCTACAGTGACTGGGTGAAAGACAGCCATGTGAGACAGTTGCAAAGAAGGTGCAGTCTAGACATCAACCCTCTGAGAAATTTAAGTTCATGGCAGGGAGCACAAGAGACCCCACTGATCATGGTGTGAACATATTTGGCATGTTCAGTTTTGAGAAGCAGTTGATATTAAGTACAGCAGTCTGCTTGAACACTTGCTCTGCTGCCTACATTCAGCACAGATCAGAGGTCTGATTGCTTTCACACCTTCCAACATGAACAAGGACACACCTCGGCTTGGACAGTTGCCACAGCCTGGGGTGTATGGACAGAAAACCCTCTGTACAAGGGGGCACCTCACCTCACAAACCTACAGGCCATCAAGCTAGGTGGGAAAAACTGTGACTTGCTGGGTTCAAAAACTGCAGGTCCTGGAAAGAAACCACTCATTCAAAAATATAGAGAAAAATTAATTTTGGGATTCTTTATTTCTCTCTCTTTCTTCACTGGTTTTTTGGAGTTTGGTGTTTTGGGGTTTTTTTGTTTATTTGTTTGTTTTTGTTTTGTTTTGTTTTGTGCTGGGGATCAAACTTATGACCACGGGCTTGCCAAGCAGGCACTTATGCTGCTGAGCTAATCCCCCAGCCCCCTTTTTTCCTTTTAACTTAAAAAAATTCTTTTTTTCTCTCCTTTTCTTTTTATTCTTTTTCTGTTTGTTCTTTCTTGTTACCTTAACCTAGTTGTATTAATTTCCTTTTACTCCTTAACAAGATCCTTCATCTCACCTTTCCCCCTTCTTTTCATCTTCCATTGCTTAATTTTTTCAAATTTTTCCTCTTTCAGTCTTATGTTTCCTAGTCCCTCTATCTTTCTAGTCAGTTAAATCTATACTATTACAGTTGAATTCTTTTTTATTGTTAGTGGAAGTATATTGTTGCTAATTTAGTTGCTGTTACCAGGGTGGCATAGTTGTTGCTGTTAGTAGGTTGTCTCTGTATGCTAATACACAGATTACCATTGTATCATTAACAATACTTTGGTTCCCTCACAGAGAAATGGGTACTGGATCAATTTCTTTCCTCCCAATTAATGAAGGTGGTTGTATCTTGGTTCAGAGTCAAAGGCCTAATGTTGCCGTGCCCAGAGTTCATTAATAAAAAGTAGACACTAACTAAAAAGATTTCCATACTCGCAACAAAGTCTTTCCACTATAAGCACTTACAAACCTCAGGACAAAACAAAACAAAGAAAAACCAAACAAATAATAGAAACATGAGAAGACAAGATTTTAAAAAATGCCTTCAAATACTATCAACTTCCTCAAAGCTGATCCATGGGACATTAAGGAGGAGGAAATCCAAAGCCACAGAGCCAATTTATTCAAAAGGACAGCAGAGGAGGCAAAAAGATCAATATGGTACTCAGCTAAAGAAGATGTAACTAAACAGATAATAGGCTTAATAAAACAATGGGTAAGTCTATAGAACACACAAATAAAAAACTAGCTGAGATAAACATAATGATACAAAAAAAAAAGAATGACCAGTTTAGCAAAGAATTAGAGTCCATGAAAAGGTACCAGACAGAAATCCAGAGGATTAAAAATTCTACCAAAAGTATGGGCAGCAGAATTGACCAATGTGAAGACAGAATCAGAATGAAAGCTAGGGTTGCTATTGGAGACCAACTATTCACAGACAACTTAAGAGCAAAAAAAGAACATGAACAATTGATCCAATAGCTGCTGGATGATGCAGAAGAAGAATACTCTGGCTTCTTTTCAGATCATATAAATCTTTTGCCTTTTACTAGATGATGCGAAGAAGTCTAATCTGAAATTAGTGAAAAATAAGAAGACAGCACAAATAACATTAAAAAAAAAACCTTCTTACAGAAAATAACACAACTTTCCAAATACAGGGAAAGAAACATATAAATAAGTGATCTGAATAGCTGTGATCAAAAGGAATTTCTCTATGACACAGCACAGTCACAAATCCAACACAGTGGTAGAATCTTAAAAGCTGTTAGAGAAAAGCAATGAATCTTTATAGAGGTAAACCCATTAGGATTACAGCAAAGTTCTCAGGAGGCCAGAACCTTAAAGGTCAGTTGAGCTTGGAGTGAAGGATTTCAAGACCTAAAAGAAAACAACTTTCAACCTAAACGTACATATCCTGAAAAACTACCTCTCAGAATTAATGAAGTCAAGTATTTCTGTGACAAAGAGCACCTTAATCAACTCATGACCATCAAAAAATTCTCAAGGATACCCTAAAAAGAGATGATGAAGCCAACAATGCCAAAAGTCTAATAAAATAAATACACAAGGTAGGGTGACCAGTTAAGCAGAAGGAGGAAATAGGACATCAACAACAGGAAAATAAATCAATGTCAGGAATAAGTTAATATCTTTCAGTAATAACCTTCAATGTGAATGGTCTCAATTCCCCAATCAAAAGATACAGATTGACAGAACAGATCAAGAAACAAAATCCAATACTATGCAGTATATGAGAAAAAAACAATTAATCCAAAAATAAATTCATAAGCCAGGAATTTAGCTTAGTGGTGCAGCATCTGCCTGGCAAGTGTGAGGTCCTGAGTTCGATTCTCAGTACCCCTCTCCAAAATAAATAAATAAATAAATAAATTCACAGACTAAAAATCAAAGAATGGAAAACAACATTCCATGTAATAGGAACTCCAAAACAAGCAGGAGTAACTATCCCATTTTCAGACAAAGTGGTCTTCAATCCGAAACTGTACAAAAGAGGCAAGAGCAATCACTTCATATTGGTTAACAGAATAATTCAACAGAAAGAGATAACAATTATAAACATATATGGACCAAATACCTCAGTACCCCACTGTCACCACCCTAATCCTACTGCAGTCTTTCTGGGATTATCCAGCAAATGTCTAGGCTCTGACTGCCTGCTTTATCTACCAGTGACAGCAGAGTCATGCCCTGAATTGGACACTAGAACAACTCTGAACCTCAGAAGATAGTCACAGACTTGAAATCACAGAGAAATCTCTCTCTCTCTCTGTCTCTCTCTCTCTCATTTTGCTTGTTTTTTTTCAGGACTGGGAACATTGTTTTTAATTTTTTATTCTTGCTTTTGTTTTTTCCTTCTTTCTTTTCTTCCTGTCTTCTTTGCCACTTTTCCAAAGTTTGGGTAACTTTCCTTTGTCCTTCAACCTTGTTTCTAATCTCTTTCTCTTCTTTTATTTCTCTATTTTTTCCTCTTATCCCTTTTAAATTTTCTCCAATGGGGTTAAAATCACTCTAGGGGATATTTAACATACACAATTTTCTGATTTTTTTTAGGTTTTGTTATATAATTATAAAATTAGTACTATGGTTAAAGGTGGAAAATTAGTAGTAATCACAGTTTGTCATTTTCTAGACTGTGTTTGATGCTATTGTTATTACTGATTGTACTACTTTAGGCAAAATGACATAGTTGCTGTGATCAGTTGTTCTTTCTTATATGCAAATACTAAGATTGTCTGGGTGTCATGAACTATACCATAGTCCAGTATCAAAAAACTGGGAGCTAGGCCAAACAGGCAGCAAATTTCATGCCTAATAAATTGAAAAGGCAGGATCTTGGGACAGATTCAAAAGTCAAAAGCCAGCTACATCTGGAAGACATCTGAAATGTAGTCATTTTCTAATTCTTGATATTAGTAATAAAGCTACCTACCATAAGCAATGTACAATCATCAGTGCAGAAAACAAATGTTAAGAAATAGAAAATGAGAAAACATAGAAGCAAGATGCAACCCCAGACCTCCAGCTAGCAAATCCAGGGTGCATCAAAGTAGAAGAGATCAAAAGTCACCCAGATGAACTTTCTGAAATAATATCAGTGAAGTAAATAAGGAGATGAATAGGTCTCTAGAAAAAAATCAGAAGTAATTTCACAGATAACTAAAGAGATGATGACCATAATAAAGGACATGGTTAGTGAATCTGGAGTAGATATAGGTTAAAAAAAAAAGGAGCATAGGAAAGTGATGAAAATCATGAATACCCAACATAGAAAAGAACTGGATTTCATAAAACAGATTTACCCAGATACCCAGGAGATTAGAAACTTTATTGAAAGTATGTGCAGCACACTCAACCAATGTTAGGATAAAATGTCAGCTCTAGAAGACAGGTCTGTAATTAGCGAACATCAAACAAAAGACTTCTTAAAAATAGCAAGAGACCATGAAATATCAATCCAACAGCTGCTAGATGATGCAAAGAAGAATAACACAAGATTAATTAGAATCAATGAAAACTCAAAAGAAAGCACAAAGGACACAAAAAACCTGTTCACAAAAGTAACAGCAGCTGGGCATGGTGGTGCACTCCTGTAAACCCAGCACTCGGAAGGCTGAGGCAGGAGGATTGGTGCACATTCAAGACCAACCTGGGCTACAAAGTGAGCCCAAGGCCAGCCTGAACCACAGAGCAACACCCTGTCTCAAAAAGACAAAAAAAAAAAAAAAAAAAAAAAAAAAAAAAAAAAAAAAAGAAAGAAAGAAAGAAAGAAAAAAGACACAGCAGACTTCCCAAGCATGGAAAAATAATTTGACACACAGATAAGTGAGACATACACAAAAATTCAATACCCATGATCAGATAAAAGCTACACCAAGGCATATAATAGTCAAGATTCCAGGAACTCAACACAAAAGCATACTATTAAAATCTGTTAGGCCAGGCATGGTGGCGCATGCCTGCAATCCCAACACTTGGGAGGATGAGGCAGAAGGATTGCTGTGAGTTCAAGACCAGCCTGAACTACACAGTAAGGCCTTGTCTCAAAATAAATAAATAAATAAATAAATAAATAATTTATTTATTTATTTATTTATGTATTTTAAAAAGCTGTTAGAAAAAAACAAACAAATCACCTACAAGGGAAAAACCCTCAGAATAACAGCAGACTTCTCAACACAAACCCTTAAATCAAGGAGAGCTTGGAGTGAAGTATTTCAATCCCTTAAAGAAAACAATCTCCAACACAGATTGGTATACTCCACAAAATTATCTTTCAAAATTGATGGAGAAATAAGATACTTTAGTAATAACACCTGAAAAAAACCTCAGAACCACCAAACTAGCACTCCAAAAAAGTTCTGAAGGATAGTGTGGAAAAAGACAATGAAACAAAAGTTCCAAGAATCCAAATAGAATTAATTCACCAAGCAAGGTGAGCAATTAAACAAAAGGAAAATAAAGGGAACCAACAATAGGAAAATAATATGACAAGGATACATCAATACATATCAGTTATAACCATCAATATGAATGGTCTCAATTCACCAATCAAAAGGAGATTGGCAGAATGGATCAAGAAACAAGATCCAAAAATATGGTGCTTACAAGAAACACATTTACAAGAAACTTACAAGAAACTCAAAAAGAAATTCATACACTGAAAGTTAAAGGATAGGAAATAATACTCCACGCAACAAGAACCCAGAGAAAAGCCAGGGTAGCTATTCTATTGGCAGACAAAGTGGATTTCAAGTTAAGACTTATCAAAAGAGGGAAATAAGTTCACTACATATTGTTAAGGAAACAATCCAAGAGGAAGAGATAGCAATCATAAATATGCATGCACCAAATACCAATCTCCTTAAAGAACACAGACACAAAAATCTGCAGTAAGATACTGGGAAACAATGTAGTAAATTATCAAAAGATTGTACATCATGGTCAAGTAGGATTTATCCCAGGGATGCAGGAATGGTTCGATATATACAAATCAATAAATGTAATACACCACATTTACAGGACCAAGGACAAAAACCACGTGATCATATCAACAGATGCATAAAAAGCATTTGACAAAGCCAATATCTATTCATGATTAAAACCCTACAGAAAACTGGAATAGAAGGTCTTTATCTCACTCTGATAAAAGCCATTTATGACAAACCAAAAGTCAATACCATACAAAATGATCAAAAACTGAAAAATTTCACTCTAAAGTCAGGAACAAGACAAAGATACCCACCATCACTACTCCTGTTTAACATGCTTCTGAAAATATTAGCCACAATTAGACAAGAGAAAGAAATAAAAACAATATAGATAGGAAAGGAAGAGGTTATCATTATTTGCTGATGACATGATGTTCTACGAGAAGACATCATAAACTCCACTGAAAGACTCCTACAATTAATAACCAAACTCAGCATCTTAGCAGGATACAAAGTCAACACTCAAAAATCAGTCACTCCTAGTACTCTAGAGGCTGAGGCAGAAGAATTGTCATAAGTTCAAAGCTAGCCTGGGCTACATAGTGAGTTCAAGACCAGCCTGAATTGCATAGTAAGATTTTGTCTCAAAAAAATATCAATAACATTTCTGTACATGAATAACAAATTCACTGAGAGAGAAATTCGGAAAACAACACTTTTCACAGTAATATCAAGAAAAATGAAATACTTAAAAGTCAGTCTAACGAAGAAAATGAAAGACCTATACATTGAAAATTATAGTACACTGAAAAAGGAGATTAAAGAAGATATCAGAAAATGGAAAGATGTCCCATGTTCTTGAATAGACAGAACTAATATAGTGAAAATGGCCACATTTCCAAAGCTGTTATACAGATTCAATGCAATCCCAATCAAAATACCAATAGTATACTTCACAGAACTAGAGAAAACATTCCTAAAATTCTTTTGGAACAGAAGAGACCTAGAATAGCAAAGCCAATTCTGGGAAACAAGGGCAAGGCAGGGAGCATCATAATCCCCAATTTGAAGTTATACTACAAAGCTACTGTGATTAAAAACAGCATGGTACTGGCCTTGGGTACAGACTCAAGGATCATTGGAACAGAATAGAAGATTCAGAAATAACTCCAAGCACACTCAACCACTTTATTTTTGACAAAGGAGTCAAATACCTTCACAGGAAAGATATCCTCTTTCATAAATGGTGCTGGGGAAACTGACTTTCCACATCCCAAAAATTAAACCTAGACCCTTGTCTCTCAGCATGCACTAAACTAAAATCAAAATGGATCAAAGATCTAAATATAAAAATAGAAACACTAGCCTGGGATTTAGCTCAGTGGCTTAAGTTCCTGCCTGGCAGGAGCGAGGTTATGAGTTCAATCCCCAGTACCAAAACAAACAAACAAACAAAACAAAACAAAACAAAAAACAGAAACACTAAATCTGCTGGAAGATAGAATAGTTAAAACTCTGGAAGGTTTAGGTCTAGGAAAAGACTTTATGAACAAAACCTGAATTGCACAGGGGTTTTGTTTATGAACAGTGTTTATGAACAGAATGTTTATTTTATGAACAAAGCCCCCATCATCATATCAAATTAAAAAGCTTTTGTACAGTAAAAGAAACACCCACAGAGGAAACAATGCATGGAATAGAAAAAAATTTTGCCACATACTCTTCAGACAAAAGACAACCTCTAGAATACATAAAGAACTCAAAAAACATCAGACCTCACCCTCAGATTTAAAGACCTAATCCAAAAATTGGCATCTGAAATGTATAAACATTTCTCAGGCGAAGAAGTACAAACAGCAAATAAGTATATGAAAAAATGCTTACTATCACAGGTCATTCAAGAAATGCAAATTAAAACAACATTGAGATTCCATCTCACTCCAGAAAGAATGGCTATTATCAAGAAATCAATCAATAAAAAAATACTGGTGAGGCTGTGGGGGAAAAGGAACACTTCTCCACTGTTGGTGGGAGTACAGACTGGTGCACCCACTGTGGAAATTGGTATGGAGATTCCTCAGAAACCTAAAACTAGAGGCTCCATTTTACCCAGATATTCCCCTCCTACATATTTTCCTGAAAGAATTAAAAGCATCAGAGCACAGTGACATATGCATACCTATGTTTATAGCAGCACAATTTATAAAAGCTAAATCTTGAAAAGAGTCCATATGCTCATCAACAGATGTATGGATAAAGAAAATGTGGAAAATAGCAGGGTAAGCTGCCTCCCTGAAAGATACCGTCCAGATGCTGGAATATAGCAACATGGGGAAGACAAAAAGGAGAGAGGCAGGTCCTCTGGACCCAGAAAGAATCTAAAGTGAGAATTGAAGCCCACAGAAAGAGTGGAAAGAGGCACTTAGACAAGGAGGGCAGTGGCTGGCGGTGCCTCTGCCTGGAGCCGGACCTGCTCTGTGAAAGCAGTTGCTGCAACCTGGGGATGCACCGTCTGAGAGCTGTGGCCACGGTGGTGGCAACCCTGGAGTCCTCAGTCCAGCAAGACGGCATCAGAGGACAGCGGCAGTGGATGGGGGAGCCGACCTGGAGAATTGTGAGTGAGGAGGTCCCACCCTCCCGTGTGAGGGAGAGATGGGGGGAGGCATCTTGGAGTTGGGCTGGGGACTCCCGGCTGGGCGCGAACTCGTGGAGTTTGCTCAGGCTGAGCCCTGTTCCTGAGAGCATACTGGGGGCCACCTTGGAGAGTCCCTGCAGGTGACAGGCTTGGTCTGGAGATGGTGGCTCCATGCACTCCAGGAGTGTTGTGGAGAGTCCTTGGGTTACCGGGCCACCAGCCCAGGTTCACAGGCGGCCACCGGCCCCTGCACGCACCCCACCAGCCATCTTGGAGCCAAGGCAGGCTGGGGAAAGGCAGTGGATAGCACTGTAACAGCGCCCCCAGTGGCAACCATCAGGTATCCATAGTCAGCACAGGCTGGAGGAACCAGTCTCACTTCAGAGAGGTTACTGCCAATGCGGGGTGTGCCTGAGTCCCCAGTACCAATTTGCCCAGGGGAACCCAGGAAAATGCCAAGACAAAGATGCAGGGGGCAGTCTCTGGCCTCCAGTTCAAGCAGAGCCAAGCCCAGGAGATGCAAACACAGAGGAGATCGGGAGTCCCACAACTGAAGTTTGTGAGGTGATGGCAACAGAAGTAAAGAAACAACTTCAAGAGGCTATAAAAGAAATTAGAACAGAAATACTAACTCAACTAAAAGAAGAAATGAAAAACATAATAAAAGAACTGCTAGGCAACCCTAACGGAGACATAGATGAAAAACTGGAGCATAGGAAAATGAGGGAAACCTGGAATGAACAATACAAAAAAGATTTAGAACACATGAAACAGATTCAAAGAGATCACCAGGAATTCAAAAAATCCAATGAAAGCTGGCAAAACCACCTGAAGGAAACTAAAGATAGACTTTCAAACCTTGAAGACAAGTTTGCAGCCTGTGATTGTGAAAGGGAAGATCTCTTAAAAATAACAAGAAACCTGGAAGTAACAATACAATGGCTGCAGGACAACCTAAAGAAACATAACTTGAGAATTAAAGGTGTGAGTGAAAAAGCAGGGGCCAATACAAATCAAATTAAAAGCCTATTTACAGAAATAATTTCAGAAAACTTTCCAAGCATGGGAATAGGAAGTGACTTTCAGATAAGTGAAGCATATAGAACTCCAGCTAAACATAACCAAAATATACCTACACCCAGACATATAATAATCAAGATCCCAGAAATTCAACTCAAAAACAGAATAGTAAAAGCTATTAGAGAAAAAAAAAAGATCACCTACAAAGGAAAACCCATCAGAATCACAACAGACTTCTCAACACAAACCATCAAGTCCAGAAGAGCTTGGAGTGAAGTATTTCAAGCCTTGAAAGAAAACAACTTCCAACCCAGATTGATGTACCCTATAAAACTATCTTTCAAAATCAATGGAGAAACAAGGTACTTCCATGACAAAGAACTAAAGGAATTTATGACAACCAAGTCAACCCTACAAATACTTAAGGACATTTTAGAGAGAGAAAAAAGGTCCACAGCTCTAGAAACAGTGGCAGAGGAATATCACTGAGCAGGGCAGACAATTGAATAATCCATCATCGGGATTTGAATCCAGTAATGTCTTCAATGAGCTGTTTAGTTTGATCTCATTCTATCTCATCCTGCCTAATTTTATTATATATGATGACATAGACAGCTACTCCAAAGATAACAAAATATATTAGGGTAGCCTTGTTTTGAAACCTGGTTTTGCTTTCATTGTTCTGTTTTAAGTGATTTTAACCTATTTTGGTTTGTTTGATTGTATTATAACAGATGATATAGGCAACTGCTTAGAAGATGATATGAGGCATTACAGAAATCAACATTATATTACTATGTATTGCTTCCATTATTTTATCTTTTTTTGGTTTTATTCTGTACTATTTTGTTTGATTATATTAGGTCCGATGGCATGGACAGTTATTTTGAAGATAATAAGAGGTATTACAAGGGGAAAAGAGGAAAGAAGGAAGGGAAAAGGAAAAAGACATAGATTTCTATGTGGGTATACATAAGATGGTCAAAATGACTATACTACTAAATGTGTTAACTATTGAGAGAGAACAGTTGATACTCATATGATTAGATCAATTTTACATGTATATATCCATCAATCTGAGCAACACCTTTGAAGGTAATGATACACAATGTTACAACTACTGTCAAACTCCAATCATCTCATTTTGTAAACCTATAATGTCACAGTATTGGATTCATTGTTGTTGGTCCCTTTAGCTTTTTGTTTCTCTTTTCTGTGACCATTGTTTTATTTTTTATTGACTTTATTCTGAACTCTTTTGTTTGATTATATTAGGCCTGATGATATGGGCAGTTATTTTAAAGACAACAAGAGATATTCTAAGGGAAAAGGAGGAAAGAAGGAAGGGAAAAGGAAAAAGACAAAAATTTATAAATAGGTGTACATAAGATAGTTAAAATGACTATATTACTAAATGCATTAGCTATTGAAAAAGAACAGCTAATACTCATATGATTAGATCAATTTTATATGTCTATATATGTTAATCTGAACAACCCTTTTGAAGGTAATGATATGCAATATAACAACTACTGTCAAATTCCAACCATCTTATTTTGTAAGCCTATAATGTTATCATATCAGATTTGTTGTTGTTGTTTGTTTGTCTCTTTTGCTTTTTGTTTCTTTTCTGTGTCCATTTTCTCTTAAATAAAAAAAAGAAAATGTGGTATTTATATACAATGCCATAAAAACAGGATAAATGAGTCATTTGAAGAAAAATGGATGCACTTCAAGACCATAATCTGAAGTGAAATAAATTGGACATACAATTTTAAATATCACACTGTTTCTCTTGTGTGAGGAACAGAAAGGGTAAAGAAGTAGCAGAATGGAGGATAGATATTGGCAAGTATGAAGAACATGTTTTATGGGAAGGGGAACAAAAGAGAAGGAGGTGGGTGGGAAGAAAACAAGAAGAAAAAAAGAATGGAGGGGAAAAATGGAAACAAAGCCTTTGCAAATGGAGAGAGGAAGAAGGGCTGAAGGGAGGGGAGAGGAATGGGGAAAAAAGAATTAAGATGTATCATGTACAGGGACAAAGTCTCTATGATGAATGTGATCAATATGTGTGATAAATTGATACTACTAAAAAAATAAAGTTAAAAAAAGAAATAAACCCTATCCTAGGATAGGGAGAACCAATATTGTCAAAATGGTCATACTTCCAAAACAGATATACAGATTTAAATCAATCCTAGTCAAAATACTAATAACATTCCTTGTAGAATTAGGAAGAAATCCTGAAGTTCATATAGAACCAGGAAAGAGTGCTACATGAATAGAACCATACAGCATGTACCTTTTGAGATTGTCTTTTTTCATCCACCATAATTGCCTTGAGGTTCATCCAAGTTCTTCTATGCATCCACAATGAGTTCTGTCTCTTGCTGAGTAGTATCCCATGAAAGATGAGGCAGATGCTTCCAAAGAACTGGGGACAGGAAATAGAATTGCCACATGGCTGCTTTATATGGTGGAGCAGCAAGCAGTAGAGAAAACAGCCTCTCTGGGAGTCACCATCCAGATGCTGGAATACAACATCATGAAGAAGACAAGAAGGAAGGAAGTGGGTCCCCCGGACCCAGGAAGAATCTTAAGTGTGAATTGAAGTCCACAGAGAGAGTGAAAAGAAAAACTTCAAGGAAGAAGAAGGTGGTAGCCAGCAGCACATTGGTCCTGAGATGGGACTCACTGTGCAAGAGGAGCAGTTTGAACCTGGGGACTCATGGTCATGATGACAGTGATGGCTAGTGACCCTGGAGGCCTCTACAGAGAGATGTGGCAGTGGAGGGGAGCAGTGGATGTGGAGGACTGCACTGGCTGGTGGTGAGTGCAGAAGACTTGGTTCTCCTGCGGGAGACAGCGATTAGCTGGGAGCCATTTTGGAGACAGGCCAACTGAGCTCAGAACCCAGAACTGCTGCTGGCTTTGTCTAGCAGCTCCCAGCTGGAAGCATACCTGTGGAAACTGTTTGGACTGCAGCAAGCCCAATGACTCTGGTCTCAGGGCAGGCCTGCTGAGATCATCCAATACTCCACCATAAAGCAACTGCTGGCTTGCTGGGATAGATTGGCATGATTCAGGACTCTTGTCTCCACAGTTTGTTTACTAGTGAAACCAGAGAGAACTCTGGAAGTAGACTGTTTTTCTTTTTCTTTTTCTGGCAAATCCAGGGGGTGATGAGGTGGGACAATCTAAAAGTCCCCCACCAGGTCTCCCTGAAGTGGTAACAACAAAGCAATTGAATGAGGCTCTGGAAAAAAATGAAATCAGAAATAACCTTTCAGATAACTATAGAGATTACCAACACACACACCGTGCTTAGCGACATTAGAGCAGACAGAGGCAAAACAACAGAGGAGCTTAAGAAAATTATGGAAGATCAGCATAGTAAAGAAATGGAATCCATAAAGCAAATTCAAGCAGATATCCAGGAGAATAAAAACTCCATTGAAAGTATTCAAAGCAGATTAGGTCAATGTGAGGACAAGAACTCATATATTGAAGATAAACTTGCAGTTAGTGACCAGGAAATAAAAAGATTTCTCAAAAACAGCAAGGGACCATGAGAAATCAGTTCAGCTAGATGACACAAGGGAGAATAACTTAAAATTGATTGGAGTCAATGAAAAGGCAGGAGATACCACAAATGACATTTAAAAAATATCAGCCATCATGACAGAAAACTTTCCTGGTAGAGAAAAATAATTTGACATGCAGATAAAAAAGGTATATAGAATTCCAATTAGCAGTGATCAAAAAAACATACAGCCAGGCATACCATAGTCAAGATTCCAGAAATTCAACCCAAGAACAGAATCCTAAGAACTGTTAGAGAAAAGAAACAAATACCTATAAAGGAGAGTCCATCAGAATTACAGTTGACTTCTCAGCACAAACTCTAAAGTCAAAGAGAGCTCGGAGTGAAGTACTCCAAGTTCTAAAGGAAAACAACTTTCAACCCAGATTGATGCACCCCACAAAACTATCTTTCAAAATTGATGGAGAAATAAGATACTTCCATAACAAAGAATACTTGAGGAAATTTATGACCACTAAACCAGCACTCCAAAATGTTCTGAGGACATTCTACAAAGAGATAATGACTACAGCTCAATGAACCCCAACAGAGGGAATTCACCAGGGAAGGCAAACAATTGGAGGGGGAAAAAAGGGAGGAGCACCAACAACAGGAAAATAACAGAACAAGGATAAGTCAACACATATCAGTTGTAACCATCAATGTTAATTCACCAATCTCAATTCACCAATCAAAAGACACTTATTGACAGAATGGATCAAGACGCAAGGTGCAACAATATGTTGCATAAAAGAAACACATCTAACTCAAAAGAAATTCATACACTGAAAGTCAAAAGATGGAAAATAATGTTCTATGTAACAAGAACCCAGAAAAATGCAGGGGTAGCTATTCTATTTGCAGACAAATTGAATTTCAAGCCAAGACTGATTAAGAGAGATAAAGAAGGTCACTACATCCTTGTAAAGGTAACAATCCAAGAGGAAGAGATAGCAATCATAAATATATATGCAACAAATACCAGTGCACCCAACTATATAAAACAAATACTAACAGACATGAAAAATCAAATAAACCCTAATACAATTGTATTGGGAGACCTCAATACCCCACTGTCACAAAAAGACAGATCAACTAGACAAAAAAATCAATAATGAAATAGTAGAACTAAATTGAACTTTTGAACAAATGGACTTAGTAGATGTCTAGAGTGCTCCACCCCACAACATCAGAATATACATTCTTCTCAGCTGCACATGGGATGTTCTCCAAAATAGACCATATATTGGCTTATATAACATGCTTAAGTAAATGCAAAGGAACTGAAATTATCCCATGCATACTATCAGACCACAATGCAATAAAATTAGAAATCCATGCCAAAGGAAACCACAAGAACTTCATAAACACATGGAAATTAAATAGCAACCTACTGAACAACCAAAGACTCACAGATGAAATTAATGAAGAAATTAGACAGTTTTTACTGACATGAAAATGACAACACAACATACCAGAACTTGTGGGATACAATGAAAGCATGCTTAAGAGGGTAATTTGTAGCAGTAAATACCCGTAACAGGAAAACAGAGGAAGCACATATAAACAACTTAATGTTGAACCTCAAACTTCTATTTATTTTTTAAGAGAAAAAAGACACATATAAGAGGGACAGAAAGCAAAAGAGACAAACAAACAACAACAGCAAATCCACAACAGTAACATTATAGGTTTACAAAACAAGATGAGGCTGAGCTCAAGCGGCTCTGACTACAGGACAACTAATCTGCATCCCGGGGAACTGTGCAACCGGCATGGACTCCTGGAAGAGAATGAGAATGGGCCCCTCGAGGACCCACCCCACTAGGCCCCAGTGGCACCAGTGCATGGGCTTAGAATCAAGGACAACCCCCCCAACCCCCCCACCAAGCACCCTGCTAGTTCGGAGGTCTGGCTAAATTGATAGCAACTAAGGAACATTAAGCAACTAAATGCTAGTATTGTTTCATTGATTTTGCAGGCCTCAGGTCGGCAACCTGAGCATCTCTTTGGAAGATGACAGTAGGCAAAGCAGCAAATATGAGGGATTCTCTTCTGTCTTGTCTTCGAGGCCCAATATGGTTCTCTGATCATTATTTTCTTTTTTTTTGCTTTACTCTAATCATTATTTTTTTTTGCCTTATTTTATATTCTGTTTTTATTGGTTTTATTCTGTCTTGTTTTTGGTTCAATTCTACTATGCCTGTTGGAATGGTCAGCTATTCTGAAGATAACAAGATATACTATAGTAGCTATTGTTTTCATAGTATCTTTCTTTGAAGTTCTGTACCATTTCTGCTGCTTTGTTTTGATAGACTTTGTTCTGTTATGTTCTGTTGGATTTTACTATTTTTAAAATTAAAAAAACTTTTAAAAAAACAGGATGATAGGAACTTCACAATGGTTGCAATATTGCAAATCGTTACCTTCAACACGGTTGTTTACGTTAACAGATATAGACACATAAAATTGATCTAATCATGTGACTGTTAACTGATCTTTCTCAATAACTAATACATTTAGCAGTATAGTCATTTTAGTTATCTTACATATACATATATACAGATTTGTGTCTTTTTCCTTTTCCCTTCCTTCTTTCCTCCTTTTCCCTTTCCCAACTACTTTTGCTCTTTGAGGAGTTTTTTACCCTTACACAGTGTTTATTGTAGATTTTGGATCATATATACTGTTTCAGTTTCTTACACTAGGGAGGCAATATGGTATTTACACATGTGGGTTTGATTTATCTCACTTGTGAGTATGGTCTCAAGTTGTGTTCATTTACTTATAAAAGTCCAATGCAATCTTTCTTGATAGCTGAGTAGTTTTTCATTGTATAAAGATACTACATCTTTTTATCCATTCCTTGATTGATGGGCACTTGGGTTGTTTCCAAGATCTGGCTATTACAAATTGGGTTGCTATAAATATGGATGCACAAATATCACTGTGGTATGATGTTTTCAGTTCTTCTGGGAAAATGCCCATAAGTGGGATAGCTGGGTTGAATGGGATCTGTAATCCCAGCTTCTTGAGGAATCTCCACACTGACTTCCACAGTGGTTGCACCAGTCTACACTCCCACCAGCAGTGAAGAGTTCCTTTTTTCCCACATCTCCTCCAGGATTTGTTGTTGGTTGATTTTTAATCTTGGCCATTCTTTCTGTGGTGAGATGGAATCTCAGTGTTGTTTTAATTTGTATTTCCTGAATGACCATTGATGTTGAACATTTTTTCATATATTTATTTGCTATTTATATTTCTTTCTCTGAGAAGTGTGTGTTCATCTCAGATGCCCATTTTAGGATTGGGTCCTTGAATTTTAGGAGCCTGATTTCTTTAATTCTTTATATGTTTTAGATAGAAGTCCTTTGTGTGATGGACAATTGGCTAATATATTTTCCCAGGTTTTTTTCACTCTGTTGGAGATTTCCTTTGACATGGAAAAACTTTTTAGTAAGATGAGAACCCAGTTGTTGATTCTAGGAAATATTTCCTGTGCAGTTTGATTTTTGTTCATGAACTCTCTGCCTCCTATGTCATCAAGATTTTTTCCTACTTTGTCTTCCAGCAAGTTTAGTGTCTCTGTTTTAATATTCAGATCTTTGATCCATTCTGATTTTATTTTAGTGCATGGTGATAGGCATGGATCTAGTTTTGGTTTATACCATATAGAAAGCCAGTTTTTCCAGCACCATTTGTTAAAGAGGCTATCTTTCTTCCAATGTACATATTTGACCCATTTGTCAAAGATGAGGTGGCTAAGTGTGTTTGTAACTGTGGCTATATCTTCTAATTGGTTCCTTTGATCTTCAGGTCTGTTTTGATTCCAGTACCATGCTGATTTTATCACAGTAGCTTTGTAGTATAGTTTCAAGTCGGGGATTGTGATGCCTCCTGCCTTACCTTTGTTGCCCAGAATTGCCTTTGCTATTCTAGGTCTCTTCTGGTTCCAGATGAATTTCAGGAATGATTTCTCTAGCTCTGCGAGGTATGCAAGTGGTATTTTGATTGGGATTGCATTAAATCTGTATAAAAATTTTGGGAGAACGGCCATTTTCACGATGTTTATTCTTCCTATCCATGAACAGGGAATATCTCTCCGTTTTCTGAAATCTTCTTCGATTTCTTTCTTTAGAGTAATGTAATTTTCACTGTATAGATCTTTTACTTCCTTTGTTAGATTGATTCCTAAATAATTCATTTTTTGGAAGTTATAGTGAAGGGTGTGGTTTCCCTTATCTCTCTCTCTCAGTGAGTTTGTTGTTTGTGTACAGGAATGGTATTGATTTTTGAGTGTTGACCTTGTATCCAGCAACATTACTGAATTTGGTTATTATATCTAGAAGTCTTTTAATGGATTTTTGGGGGTATTTTATGTAGAGTATCATATCATCTGCAAATAATGACAATTTTACTTCTTTCTTTCCTACCCTTATTCCCTTTATTTCTTTCTCTTGTCTAATTGCTCTGGATAATATTTCCAGAACTATACTGAATAGGAATGGTGATAATAGACATCCTTGTCTTGTTCCTGATTTTAGGTTGAAAGTTTTCAGTTTTTCTCCAGTTAGTAAGATGTTGGCTGTTGGTTTATGATATATGGTTTTTATCAGGTTGAAGTAGAGACCATCTGTTCTGATTTTCTACAGAGTTTTTATCATGAATGGGTATGAGATTTTGTCAAAAGCTTTTTCTGCATCTATTGAAATGATTATGTAGTTTTTGTCCTTGGCCCTGTTGATATGGTGTGTTACATTTATTGATTTGTATATGTTGAACCATCCCTGCATTCCTGGGATGAATCCCACTTGATCATGGTGTATAATCTTCCTGATAACTTGTTGTATTCTGTTTGCCAGTATTTTATTGAGGATTTTTGCATCTATGTTCATTAGGGAGATTGGCCTGTAATTTTCTTTTTTGGTTGGGTCTTTCTCTGGTTTTGGTATTAGGGTGATACTTGTTTCCAGGAATGAGTTAGGGAGACTTGCTTCCCTTTCAATTCCATTGAAGAGTTTGAGGAGTGTTGGCATTAAGTCTTCCCTAAATTTCTTGTAGAATTCAGCAGTGAATCCATTAGGACCTGGGCTTTTCTTTGTTGGTAAGGTTCTAATTACATTTTCAATTTCATTAGCTGAAATTGGGTTATTCAGCAGTCCACATCTTCTTGATTCAGCTTTGGTAATTCATAGGTTTCTAGGAATCTTTCCATTTCTTCTGTGTTATTGAATCTATGTGAGTAAAGTTTTTTGAAGTAGGTGTTGATGATCTTCTGTATTTCCAAAGGTTCTATAGTGATTTCACCCTTTTCATTTCTTATTGTATGAATCTGAGTTTTTCCTTTCCTCTTTTGATAAGGTTGGCTAGGGGTTTATCAATTTTATTTACTCTTTCAAAGAACCAACTCTTCGATTCATTAATTCTTTGTATTGTTTTCTTAGTTTCAATTGCATTAATTTCTGCTCTGATCTTGGTAATTTCTTCCCTTCTTTGGGCTTTGGACTTGACTTGCTCTTCTTTTTCTAGAAGTTTGAGGTGCAGCATTAGGTTGTTTATGGGTGTTCTTTCCATTTTTCTAATGTGGGAGTTTAGTGCTATAAATTTCCCTCTGAGGACTGCTTTCATTGTGTCCCACAGGTTCTAATAATTTGTATTTGCATTTTTATTCAATTGTAGATAGTGTTTAATTTCTTCCTTAATTTCTTCTGTGACCCATTGATTGTTTAGGAGAGTATTATTTAATTTCCATGTGTTCATTGGGTTCTTGTGGGGTTTTTTTCCCATTCATTTCCAATTTTACTGTGCTGTGGTCAGATAACATGCATGGAATTATTTCAGTTCCTTAGCATTTACTTAAGCTTGTTTTGTGGACCAGTATATGATCTATTTTAGAGAATGACCCATGTGCAGCTGAGAAGAATGTGCATTCTGATGTTGATGGGTGGAACACTCGGTACACATCTACTAGGTCCATTTGTTCACAAGTTTGATTCAGTTCTGTTCTTTGCTGATTTTTTTGTTTGGTTGATCTGTCTCTCTGTGACAGTGGGGTGTTAAGGTCCCCTGTTATAACTGTGTTATTTTTTATTTGGTTTTTCATGTCTATTAAGAATTGTCTTACATAGTCGGGTGCTCCCATATTTGGTGCATATCTATTTATGATTGTAATCTCTTCCTCTTGAAGTTTTCCCCTAACAAGTATGTAGTGACCTTCTTTATCTCTTTTGATCATTTTCGGTTTGAAGTTCACATTGTCTGCAAATATAATAGCTACCCCTGCTTTTTTCTGTGTTCCTGTTGCATGAAGTATTGTTTTCCAGCCTTTGATTTTTAGTCTGTGAGTTTCCTTTTTAGTTAAATGTGCTTCTTGTACACAGAATATTGTTGGATTTTGTTTCTTAACCCACTCTGCCAGTCTGTTTGTTTTTATTGGTGAGTTAAGACCATTTACATTGATTGATATAACTGATATGTACTGATTCATCCCTGTCATGATATCTTTCTGTTGTTGTTTTTCTACATTTTCTGTTTAATTATTTGCCCTGCTTAGTGGTTTCCTTTTGTTGTTGTTGTTAAGATTGTAGCTATCTTTGTCTCTTTCTAGAGTGTCTTTCAGTACTCTTTGTAGTGTTGGTTTGGTGGCCATAAATTTCTTCAGTTGTTCTTTGACATGGAAGTATTTTATTTCTCCATCAATTTTTAAAGATAGTTTTGCAGGATACATCAATCTGGGTTGAAAGTTATTTTCTTTCAGGATTTGAAATACTTCACTCCAAGCTCTTCTTGACTTAAAGGTTTGTGTTGACAAGTCTACCGTGATTCTGATAGGCTTTCCTTCATAGGTGATCTGTTTCTTTTCTCTCACAGCTTTTATTATTTTGTTCTTGTGCTGTATTTCTGACACCCTAATTATTATATGTCTGGGTGAAGATTTATTTTGGTTATGGTTAATTGGGGTTCTGTATGCCTCAGTTACCTGTATATCAGATTCTCTTCCCATGTTTGGAAAATTTTCTGTTATTATTTCTGCAAATAGTCTTCGCAGGTTATTAGTATTGACCCCTGCTTTTTCATTGAGGCCTGTTAATCTTACGTTACTTCTCTTGGCATCATCTTGCAACTGTTAAATTGTTGTTTCTTGGTTCCTTATTTTTAAGAGATCTTTTCTGCCATGATCGTAAGCTTCCATACTTTCTTCAAGGTCTGAGATTCTATCTTCAGCTTCATTCAAGTGGTTTTGCCAACTTTCCATGGAATTTTTCATTTCCTGAATTTCCCTTTGAATCTGTTTCATGCATTCTATTTGTGTCTTATATTGTTCATTCAAAGTTTCTGTCATTTTCTTATGTTATTCTTTTTTTATCTTGATCTTCTTTAGATACACACAGCATTTCTTTCATAATGATTGTCATTTCAATTTTTAGCTGAGAGATTATTTCTGGTTTGAGTTTCTCTATAGCTTCATGGAGTTGTTTCTTTACATCATTTGCTATCATTTCAGAAGGTTCAGTTGTGTGACTCCCAGTGTCTTCCATTTCAGTGTCTCTTGGGTTTGTTCTCAGTGGGCTGGGGGAGTGAGACTGCCTCTTGGTCTTTCATTTTGTCATTTTCTTCTGGGACCTGTGTGGCTTGGCAGGCAGCCTCCCGATGGATTGCACTGGAACACTGTGCTGGGTAGAGCTTCAATCCTCCAATATCCCCGTGGCTAGCTGGGGCACACACCCAGATTATGGCACTGGACCCTTGTGTTCTGTGGTCTGTAAGGTTGGCTGCATGTTCCCCTTATGTACTTTGTTGGGTTACTCTGGGATGCTGGGTTGGACAAAGTTTGTATCTCAGTGGGTTTGTTCTCAGTGGGCTAGGGAATTGAGACTGCCTCTTGCTCTTTTGTTTTGTCATTTTCTTCTGGGACCTGTGTGACTGGGCAGGAAGCCTCCCAATGGATTGAACTGGAGCACTGTACTGGGTAGAGCTTCAATTCTCCAATATCCCTTTGACTAGCCAGGGAACTCCCCCAGATTATGGCACTTGATCCTTGTGCTCTGTGGTCTGTGCGGCTGGCCATGTGTTCCCCTGATGCAGTTTCTTGGGTTGCACTAGGATACTGGGCTGAACAAAATTTGTATCCTCCCTGTAGCTAGCAGGGTCACACCCCTGAAGCTTGTTGCCAGGGTCTAAAACCTGGCTGCATAGTATTCAGAACCCCCACGACCCAGGTGGCTAGCAGAGACACACCCCTGGGGTATGTCACTGGACCTTGAGCCTGGCTGGGTGGAGTTTGGAATCTCTGGAACCCAGGTGGCTAGACAGAGCACACCCTGGAGTGTGGCACCACCTGGACCTTGTGTCTGGCTGCTAGGAGTTCAGAGCCTCTGGAGCATGGGGCAAGCCCAGGCAAGTCCCAGGCATATAATGCTAGGGCCTTGCTTCTGGTTGGGCAGGTTCACAACCTCTAGGATCTGCTGCATGGACGCACCCTTGAACAATGGAGCTTGTGCCTTGTGCTCTGATGGGCAGAGCTCAAGTTCTCTAAGGCCCTGCAGCTACACTGGCCACTCCCTGATGAGCAGCTCTGGGGCTCTGGGCTGGGCTGGGCTCAGTATCTCTGTGTCCTGCGAGGCTGGCTGGGTGTTCCCCTGATGGATTGTACTGAAACGCTGGACTGGGTAGAACTCAGTCCTCTGCACAGCTAGTGAGGATGCACTGCCAGAGTGTGTTGATGGACCCTCCGCCTTACTGGGAGGGGGTCGGAACCTTTGGGACCCAGGTGGTTAGGCAGAGTGCACCCTGGAGTGTGGCACCACCTGGTGAACCTCAAACTTCTAGAAAAAAAAGAATGGGCTAAGCCAAAAGCTTTTACAAGGGAGGAAATTAAAAAGATCAGAACAGAAATTAACACATTAGAGACTAAAAAAATACAAAGAATCAATGAATCAAAGAGTTCATTCTTTGAAAGATTAAATAAAAAATTGACAAACCCTCAGCCAACCTTATCAAAAAAAGGAAAGAAAACACTAAAATCCATGCAATTAGGAATGAAAAGAGTGAAATCACAATAGAACATGCAGAAATCCAGAAAATCATCTATACCTACTTTAAAAACTTGTATTCTAATATGATGGAAAATACAAAAGAAATGGAAAGATTTTTAGATACATATGAATTACCAAAGCTGAACCAAGAAGGTATAAAAATCTTAAATAACCCAATATCAATAAATGAAACCAAAGATGTAATTAAAAACCTGTCAACAAAGAAAAGCCCAGGCCCTGAGGGATTCACTGCTGAATTCTACAAGAAATTTAAAGACCTAGCATCACTACTTCCCAACTTTTTAATGAAATTGAAAGGGAAGTAATACTTCCAAATTCATTCCTGGAAGCAAGCATTACCCTGATACCAAAACCAGAGAAAGACTCAACTAAGAAAGAGAATTACAGGCCAAGTTCCCTAATGAACACTGATGCAAAAATCCTCAATAAGATACTGGCAAACAGAATGCAACAAATCATCAAGAAGTTTGTACACCATGATCAAGTGTGATTCATCCCAGGGATGCAGGGATGGTTCAACATAAAAAAATCCATAAATGTAATACACCATATTAACAGAGCCAAGGACAAAAATTGTATGATCATTTCAATAGATGCAGAAAAAACTGTTGAGAAAGTCCAGCACCCATTCATGATAAAAACCCTACAAAGAAATTGGAATAGATGGCCTTTATAAAAGCCATCTATGACAAACCAACAGCCAACATCATACTACATGGACGACATGGACAAAAACTCTCTAAAATCAGGAACAAGACAAAGATGTCCACTGTCTTCACTCTTATTCAACATCCTGGAAACACTAGCTGGAGCAATTATACAAGAGAGATATAAAAGGAATAAAGATAGGAAAGGAAGAAGTTAAACTATCATTATTTGCAGATGACATGATACGTTACTTAGAAGACCCCAAAAGCTCTACCAAAAGACTGCTAGATTTAGTGAGCAAATTCAGTAACATAGTTGGTTACAAAAACCAATAGCCTTCCTATACACAAGTAATGAACTCACTGAGAGAGAAATCAGAGAAATAATACCTTTAACAATAGCATCCCCCAAAAATGAAATACCTAGGAATTGATCTAACAAAAGATGTAAAAGATCTCTACACTGAAAACTACAGTATTCTAAAAAAATAAGACTGAAGAGGATATTAGAAAATGGAGATATATCCCACGCTCTTAGGTAGGAAGGACCAATATAGTGAAAATGGTCATACTTTCAGAACTGTTACACAGATTCAATGCAATCCTAATCAAAATTCCAACAGCATATCTTATAGGACTAGAGAAAACAATCCTAAAATTCATCTGGAACTAGAAGAGACCTAGAATAGCAAAGGCCATCCTAGGCAACACAGACAAGACGGGGGCATCACAATCCGTGACTTGAAATTATACTCTAAAGCTTCTGTGAAAAATACACTGTGGTTCTAGCAAAAAAACAGACCTGAAGATCAATGGAACAGATTAGACAATGCAGAAACAACTCCAGACACACTAAGCCACCTGATTTTGTCAAAGGTGCCAAACACATTCACTGGAAGAAAGATAGCCTATTTAATAAATGGTGCTGGAAAAACTGGCTCTACACATGCCAAAGATTAAAACTGGACCCATATCTTTCACTATGTACTAAGCTAAAATAAGAATGAATTAAAGATCTTTTTTTTTTTTTTTTTTTGTGGCACCAGGGATCGAACACACAACCCCACACCTGCCAGGCAGGAGCTTAGAAACTGAGCCAGAGCCAAGCATGGCGGCACACACCTTTAATCCCAGCACTCAGGAGGCTGAGGTAGGCGGAGCGTTGTGAGTTCAAAGTCGGCTTGGGCTACAACGCAAGTGCAAGGCTAGCCTGAGTTACATAGTGTGACCCTGCCTCAAAAAACCAGGGCCGGAGGTTTGGCTCAATGCCTTAAGCGCCTGCCCTGGCAGGCGCGAGGTTGTGGTCTGAGCCAAACTCCCAGCCCTAGTTTTTTGAGACAGGGTCACACTACGTAGTTCAGGCCGGCCTTGTGCTCACGTTGTAGCCCAAGCTGGCCTCAAACTCACAGCACTACTCCTACCTCAGCTTCCTGAGTGCTGGGATTAAAGGCGTGCGCCACCACGCCTGGCTTGGATTAAAGATCTTAATATTAAAACAGAAACATTAAATCTGCTGGAAGATAGAGTAGGTAAAACTCTTGAAGACATTGGTGTAGGCAAAGACTTTATGAACAAAACCCTGATTGCACAGAAACTATCACAAAGAATCAACAACTGGGATCCCACCCTTTGAAAAGTTTTTGCATAATAAAAGAAACCACCAACAGAGTGAAGAGACAATCTACAATGTGGAAAAAAAATATTTGCCAGGTGTACCTCAAAGGATTACTATCAAGAACAGATAAAGAAAAAAAAAAAAAAAAACAGATAAAGAGAGCCAGGCGTGGTGGCGCACGCCTTTAATCCCAGCACTTGGGAGGCTGAGGTAGGAGGAGAGTTGTGAGTTTGAGGCCCGCTTGGGCTACAACGCGAGCGCAAGGCCGGCCTGAGCTACATAGTGCGACGCTGCCTCAAAAAACTAGGGCTGGGAGCTTGGCTCAGCAGCTTAAGCGCCTGCCCTGGCAGGTGTGAGGTTGTGAGTTCGATCCCCGGTGCTGCAAAAAAAAAAAAAAAAAAAAAAGAACAGATAAAGAACTCAAAATAATTAGTCTTTCCAGATTTAAAGACCCAATCCAAAAATGGGCATCTGAGATGAATATGCATTTCTCAGATGAAGAAATACGAACAGCAAATAAATATGTGAAAAAAATGTTCAACATCACTGGTTATTGGAGAGATGCAAATTAAAACAACACTGAAATTCTGAGAAAGAAGGGCTCGTATCAAGAAATCAAGTAATAAAAAATGCTGGAGGGGCTGTGGGGAAAAACGAACCCTTCTCCGCTGTTGGTGAGAATGCAGAGCGGTGCAACCACTGTGGAAATCAGTGTGGAAATTCCTCAAAAAGCTAGGATTGGAGGTCCCACTTGACCTAGCTATTCCCCTTCTGGGTATCTTTGCAAATCAGTTAAAAACATCATATCACAGCAATATATGTGCACCCGTGTTCTTAGTAGCACAATTTTTTTTTTTTTTTTTTCTGCACCAGGGATCAAACTCACAGCCTCATGCCTACCAGGGCAGGCGCTTAAGCCACTGAGCCAGACTCCCGGCCCTGGTTTTTTTTTTTGAGGCAGGGTTCCACTATGTAGCTTAGGCCAGCCTTGCACTCACGTTGTAGCCCAAGCGGGCCTCGAACTCACAATGCTCCACCTACCTCAGCCTCCCGAGTGCTGGGATTAAAGGCGTGCGCCACCACGCCAGGCTAGTAGCACAATTTTTAATAGCCAGATCTTGGAAACAACCTAAATGCCCATTACTGAAAAATGGATAAAAAAGATGTCGTATTTTTATACAATGGTGTACTACTCAGCCATAAAGAAGGATAAACTTGAGACTTTTATAGGTCAGTGGATGCAACTTGAGACCATACTTGTTAGTGAAATAAATAAGACATACATGTGTAAACACCATATTGTCTCAATAGTGTGAGAAGCTGAAACAACATATGTATATGCGTGTGTATATAAAAAATAGTTAAGATAGTTACACTACTAATTCCTCTGAGTTCACTGAAGAGAAAGTTATGTGCCAGTATTGTTCAGACAATTGAATGCAGATGTCTTGTGCTTTGGGTGAATGACTTGGGGATGAAAATGCACAGTGTATATACCATTGTTGCCCCCTGATTGGTGTGTTTTGAAATTTAGTTTTAGTTTTTTCTTCTTCCTTTTTTTTTTCATTTTCTCCTTGAAATAAAATGAATTTGGGAAAAAAAAAAGAATCAGGAAAGAACCAAAGTAGCAAGCTATCCTGGACAACAAAAGCAAAGCAGAAGGCATCACAACCCCAGATTTGAAGTTATTTTACAAAGCTACAGTAATAAAAACAGCATAATACTGGCAAAACGAAAACGAAAACAGACATATAGATTAATGCAGCAGGATAGAGGATGCAGAAACAACTGCAGTCATCATCAGCTATCTGATCTTTGACAAAGGGGCAAAAAACATGGAGGAAAGCTAACCTCTTTAATAACGGTGTTTGGAAAATTGACTACATGTGAAAGATTGAATGTTGGCTCATATCTTTACCCATGTACTAAAATAAAATCAAAATGGATCAAAGATCTAATTATTAAAACAGAATCCCTTAATCTGCTGGAAGATAAAATATGTAAAACACTTGAAGAAAAAGATATCAGCAAGGACTGATATCTTTTTTTTTTCTGAGCAGAATCCCAATTACACAAGAAATAGTGCCAAGATTCAACAAATGTGATCATATTAAGTTAAAGAGCTTTTGCACAGTGAAGCTATTCCTCAGACACAGGGCTTATACAGAGAATAGGTAAAGAATTAAAAAAATTAGGCCCCTCAAAATAAAATATCAATTAAAAAATAAGCAATGAAATGAATAAATAACTCTCAGGAGAAGAACAAATGACCAATATATACATGAAAAAATGTTCAACATTACTGGCCATTAGATAAACTCAAATTAAAACACTGAGTTCCCATCTCACTTCAGAAAGAACAGCCATCATTAAGAAATCAAATAATAATGGATGCTGGTGAGGCTGCAGGAAACAAGGACCCCTTCTACACTGTTGGTAATATAAACTAGTACATCCATTATGGAAATCGGTATGAATATTCCTCAAAAAACTAAAATGAGAAATTCTGTTTGACCCAGTTATTCCCCTCTAGATATTGTCCCAAAAAATTTAGAGTCATCATATTACAGTAATATACCCATACTCGTGTTTATGGAAGCACAATTTATATTAGCCAAATCTTGGAAACAGACTATATATCCATCAACAGATGAAAGGATAAAGAAAATGTGGTATTTATACACAATGGAATGCTAGTCTTCCATAAAGGACAGATGAGTCATTTAGAGGAAAATGGGTGCACCTTGAGAGCATAATATTAAGAGAAATGAGTCAGACACACAAGCTTAAGTAGTTCATGGTTTCTCTTATATAGAAACTCAAAATACAAATAAGGAACAACAAACAAGAGAGCAGGAAATAAGGAGATACATTTTCTTGCAAAAGTCAAGGGGACCAAGAGGTGGGGGGATGGTGAAAAAAAGAATTAAGATGTTATATACATGTGACAACTGCACATGAGGAATAGAATGATGCACTGCAAACATGTGAGGCCCTGTGTCAAGAAAAACCCCGCAAAACTCAAAAACCCCCAAAACAAACAACAAGATGAGCACAGTGGGATACACTATGATCCCAGATACTCAGGAAGCAAAAATACAGCAAGTTAAGGACCAGTCTGAGAAATCAGCAAAAAACTAAAAATTAAAAAAAATTTTAAAGGTCTAGTGATACAGCCCAATGGTAGAACACTTGTCTACATGCATGAGGCCCCAAGTTCAATACATATTCAGAACTAAAACAAATGCAGCACCAGCAGTGTGCCACTTACCCGGGGTAACAAAGGCAGTACAGTACTTGCAAGATGTAGAAAGCTTGAGAAAAACTCAGGAGTAAATTTAAAAAATACACCTCCCCATTCTAACCCCATAATCCCGAGGGATTGCTTGCCTAAGAGGCAGGGAAGGAGGACACACAGAGCCCAGATGCTGCCTAGGATTAAGGGTACAAATCCATGGTTCATATCACAGCTCTTAGTCCAGGACCACTCCCTGCAGACAAGCCCTCTGATATGGGGTTGAAGCCTGGATCTGGTGAAGGAATCTTAAGCCATCGCCCTGGCTGGTTTAGCTGGTTAGAGTAGACAATTTGCAGGCAGTGGTGCATACCTATAATCCTAGCACTCTGGAAGGCTGGGGCAGGAGGATCACAAATTTGAGCCATGCCTGGACCAATTAGTTACTTAGTGACTTAGTGAAACCTTGTATCAAAGATAAAAAATAACAAAAGAATTGGGGATGTAGCTCAGTGTGAAGACTCAGAGTTTAATCCCCAGTAGTGAAAGATAGAGACAGACAGACAGACAGAGGCAGAGACACACAGAGAGACAGAGACAGAGCGAGACAGAGACAGAGACAGACACGGAGAGAACAATATAGATGCTCGGCCTCCCTTCCAGAAACTATTTGCATCTTTACAGTGTGATTTCTGTTGTGACGGGAGCAGGTGACCTTCCCTCCAACACTCCACACCTACCCCAGCTGCCTTTTCTGGACAGAGAGAGGGTTTAAGGCAAGGTCTCACTATGTAGTTCAGGCTGGTCTTGAACTCACTATGTAGCCCAGGCTGGCCTTGAAGTCGTGGCCATCCTCCTGCCTCAGTCTCCCAAGTGCTAGAATTAGAGGCACCACCACCACTCCTGGCATCCCAGCTGCTTTTTTCCAGGGAGGTCAGCCCCAGCCTATACCTCCTTCAAAGCCTCCTTCACAGGCCATGATGGGCGCCGCCCCCCAGCATCCCCCACCACAGCCTCTCCCTTAAATTTAGCCTGGCCTCTCAGGCTTTCTCTCCTATCTCCCTTGAGCTACACAGCATCTCACAAGGAAAGTTAGCTGGACCGTTTCAAAAATCGTCCTCAGGACTGGACCAAGTCAGTCCCTCAAGTTAGGGCAGACTGAGGGTCATTCTGACCCCCATCTCCACCTATTGTGAGACACTAGTGACCTCATCTGCAACCCTAGCGGCCTGTGTGCACTGGTCAGGCTTGTACCTAGGATCTACACTCCCCACCTCCAGCCCACACCTGGCTCCTCCTGCTTCAGTGTCTAGCCAACTGTAGGGCACCGAGCGCTTCCTGACTTCCCTTAGAGTAACCGTTCTTTTCCTGGATTTCCTCACACCCCAGTGTCAGTGCCCTTTCCAGATACCCTCACCAAGTCCCCAGGCCATGGCCCTGCATGCTGACCCTTAAGAAACTTCATTCATTACATTTTTTGTGTTTTATGTCAGTTTATTTGCACATCTTTTGTTAACATTTTTGTTTTTTTATTATCTTCTTTTATAATGTTTGAATTTTCTCTACATCAATGCATGTCCACATTGTCAAAAATCTGGAAGGGAATTAAAAATCACTCAGAATTGCCACAGATAACTGTATTAACATTTTGATAGATTATTTTTGAGTTTGGTTTCTATAGACATATATCCTGCGTTTAAAAATCTAGCCTTACACTAATAATATTTTTCTATGTCATTAAAAATTATAAGGGCCACCCCCACCAGGATAAAAAAGACAGATAATGGCAGATGTGGCAAAATAGGACTTTCACACACTGCTGGTGGGAATGTAAAATAGTGCAACCACTTTCAGAAACAGCCTGGCATTTCTTCAAATAGTTAAGCATAGAGTTACCACAAGATCCAGAAATGTCACTGCTTGGTAAATATTTAAGAGAAATGAAAACATACACCCACATAAAAAACTTGCACGTGAACAGTCACTGGAATGTCATGCAGCCCAAAATATTCATCAATTAATGAGCAGATAGATAAAATGTACACATGATGGGATATCATTATTCATTCACAGAAAGGAATGAAATAACCATTCACGCTTTAGCATACACAAACCTTTAAAATATTATGCTAAGTTTAAAACACCAGAAACAGATCGTATATCATATGATACTATTTATATGAAAGACCCAGGCAGATCTGTAGAGATAGGGCACACACTCACGGAATAGGGGAGGGAAGGATGGGGAGAAATGAAGAGTGACTGCTTTTGGGTATGAACCTTTTTTTGGAGAAAATTTAAATGATAGAACATTGATTATGATGATGGTTGCAAAGCACAGGGAAATGTACTACAAACCATTGAATTGTATGCTTTAAATGGGTGGATTGCATGGTATTATGTATGTCACTAAAGCTATTATAACTAGGAACAAAAAATGCCAAGGCAGCATTTTTAATGTCTCTAGACATTATTCCACTACACAGCTGCATCATAATCTATTTAATCATGATTTATTGTTTGACCCTTATGTTTTCTATTAGTTTCTTTGTTTGAAAACATTTCAAACATATAAAAATGAATTGAACAGTGTAATAAACCACTTCAGCAATTAATCAACACAATATTTGCCTTTACACACATTGATTGAAAGAACATTCTTCCACATAAATCTTTATCCACATTCCATGCTGTTTCCTTCTACTTATACTGAAGTCAGTTTGGCTCAAACCTTTATGGTGTGACAGATCAGACCTCGCTTTCTCCTTGAAGATCTCCTAGTCTGATAAGCAAAGTCGATGTTGGATTGGAGTGACCAGTAAGAACAGAGGCTGTGTCACTAGGGAGATCCCTTACCTATTACCCAGGAAGGGCACCTGTCTCCCATGCATCCACCCTGTCCTGTTTTTCTTCTCTGATGCCACATGAGGGCATCAGAGCCAACCTTTCACAGCCTCCTCTGGCAGTTCATCACTAATGCGAATGGGTGGTCCGGTGGGTACTGTGTCCCTGCTCTGCGTGACTCTGGCCTGCCAACTTCCCTTTCTTGGCCTCAGACTCCTCATATGGAAAAGGAAGGAAGTGAACTCAGTGAGTCATCAGACTCGCCAGAGCTCCAGTCACATCTCCCACTGTGAGCCAGCTCCTGTCAGAAGGATGCTTTGGATTCCACAACCCAGCACCTGTTTCTGGACTGTCCAGCAGACCCATCTCTGTGTCCTTCTACTCCAGATCCCAGGAAAGACTAAAGTCCACTTAGGCAACTTCCCACTTTCCACAGAGACTTAAAGAAGGCAGCTCATCATCCTATAGGAATAGCAGTAAATTGCTGGTGACACCCAGCTGATGGATAAGGGATCCGCCTAGGGTCACTTCACAGCTGCTGACTCCAGGAGCCACCCAGGCAAGGGCAGCCCCAGGTTCCAGCGCAAGGTCAGGCTTGGGCAAGAACGAAGAGCAAATGAGTCACCAGGGACTTCCGAAGGCCCGGCCTCATATCCGGCCCAGCCCAGAGGAGATTTGGTCCCCAGGGGCCATGGCCTGGAGAATGAGGGTTAATGTGTCTGGCATAGCTGAGGGCTGAGTCAAGGGCCTGGGTATTTGCTTTTCTGCCAGGGCTTCAGCCTTGCAGCCTTGCCAGTCTCTGCCAGGGCAGGGGCCAGGCTTCAAGCCCTGTTCCTGCGCCTGTCCCTCCCTGGGGTCTCTTAGTTGTGACCCCATGATAGTTCTCTGGGCCTTGCTCTCACTTGTCCCTTGCTCTCCCCAAGATGCTTCCTTTTAGCCCAGTGAGCTGGCAGCAGCCAGCAAGGGCACAAGTCACTCCCATGGCCCCACATCAGTTAAGTCACAAGAAGGAAGAGCCAGCTCACACATCCTGAGCACCTACTGTGCACCAGGCAGAGCCTGGGTGGGGTGCTTGATATTGTCTTCACATTCCTTTCTCACAGCCCAGCCTTCTGAGGCAAGCGTTGCATTGCATTCATGTTGCAGAAGAGGAAGTGGAAGCTGGGTCCAGCAGTGTGAGGGCTCAGGCCCAGGCTTGTCTCCTTCCACCTGTGTCTCCATCCGTCTCCCCACCCAGGGAAAGCTCCCATTTTGAATCACTGTGCATGACTCTTCCCTTGTCTGTTCCATACTCACCACAGCTTTCCTCCTGCATCACTGGAGTCCACACAGTAGTACGGGTGCTCAAAGCTCACATGCACCAAGGTAGGTGCACTGACAGACACTCAAAGGAATATCCCAGTTCTGCCTGCTGTTTACCAGCTGTGCAGCCTGGAGCAAGCCACTCAACCTCTGCACCTCGATGTCATCATCTCATTGGAATTAAAAAGATAGTTAAATAAGGTATTTGTGGTAGTCAGGGGTTACAAGGAGGACAACTACATACAAGACACAGAATTTATAATACTGTTTTGTGATGGTCACCCAGAATTAAACACAAGAAAGTGCAGGAAAATCTGTCCACAACACTAAAGACCCAGAATATTCAGCCAAGGGCCTGGATCCCACAGCAGTGTCCTGCATGAGTCCAGCTGAAGACCCAGAGCCCATGACAATGCCTCCACAAATCCAAATGGAGGTCTAAGAGCCCAAGATAAGGACTCATGCCAGTCTGTTTTACGGATCTGCGCTGGGAAGGCCAAAGGTCAGTGGTGGAAGCTAGAAAGTCTATGCCAGTGGGGTGAAGGAACTGTGCCAGTAGGTTGAGGGTTCTACACTGAAGTTGAGAAGTCACACTCAAAATAAGGACCAGAGCTCCCCTGAAAAGGACCACAGCCATCCCCAGCAGCAACAAGGTCCCACACTCCTCCAACGATGAGAACAGTTGAGTACAGGTCAGGAAGCCCAGTGTGACAAGCTTCTCCAGCATATATCTTTCCCTCCGGAGCCAGAAAGTGATGCTCAATGTGAGGAGCAGAGCTCCCGCAAAGTGAACCATAGCCACTCTCAGGGATGAGCTCCCGAGCTCCTCTGATGATAATGGCCGAGTCCATATTGGGGAAGCCAGCATGACAAGCTCCTCCAGAACCAATGGCTCGAAACAGCAACACTTAGGAGAACCCACAATGCCTCAGTCTTCTTCTCCACCTCTCAGTTTATGCTGGCAACTTTCCTCAGGTGGGCCATCTACACTCAGCACCATGTTGATTTAATTCAGCCAGTTTTTAATACATAACAGTATTTAATTAATATTTAATTATGTATAATGTTCTTAGTGCCTTGCCCTGGCAAAGTGTTTAAATTTAGCTACATTTTTGTTTGCTAGTTTACTTTGTTAAATATTTGTTTCTTGGTTCAACTTCAACACTTTCAAGTTACTTTTTTAAAAAAGTGTTTAAGACATTATTTTTCAATTTTAGTAACTTTTACTTCATTATTGTTCTATATGTGCATCCTAGTACACCCTGCATATGTAACAAACCACATGCAGTACACACAGAGGCACAAAGATTGCTATCCACACCTACAAACACCCAGCCACCTGATAGATCCAGTGGCTGTGCCTGGGCCAGGTTCTCCTGCAGGTAAGGGAGGTTACCTAGGTGTAGGTCCATCAGAAAGCCTGGCCTTAGTCTGCCCCCCACCCAATCTGACTAGGAAGTGAGTTTCCTGCAGTCAGCAGATCACTTTGGGGCCTTGTTAGAGTCTTGTCCTTTCTTTTTGAGACAAGGTGTCATTTATAGCCCAGTCTGACCTCAAACTTGTGATCTTCCTGCCTTGGCCACCTGAGTGGTGGCATTCTGGGCCACCAAGTCTGGCTCTTATGAGAATCTTGAAGAATCCTACATCCACTCCAGACTTCTGAATCAGAATCTATATTTTAATGAGATCCTCAGAGCACCCAGGCAGAGAAGAGGGAACAAGTAGAGCAGCCATATCTGTGTGGCTTTATTCCCATCTCTCATGTCTCCAGCCGGCTCCTTTATCAGGCTGATCTATCTCCTGGCTCCACCTCTGCCCTTGGGAGTTGGCACTAAGGCACTTGGTTATCCAACTCAGCCTTAGGATGACAGTCTCCTCAACCCTGTTGTAGGAGAACGTGAATAACAAGGCTTCTACCTGGGCCCTTCCAGAGTTCTGAAGGGCTGTGGGTTGGGAGCTACCTTAGGGGTCCCTTCTGCCCTTCAACAACCCTCTGAAATGCGTTAGTACACCCTTTTGACCCTCCCCACCCAGCATCATGGAAGGTGACTATCAGAACTCTGGCTGACCTCTTCTGTCTTGAGTGAGGTATGGGCTCAGTCCCTTGGGTCTATGAGAGCTTAAAGCCTGGGGCTGCTCCCTGGTCCTTTTGCTTTGGAGCTAATTTTAGGGCTGCCTTAACAGCTGCCTAGCTCAACCTTTGGCAGTTCCCAGCCACTCAGTGCTGGGGTCAGCTGGGGTCTCAGAGGAGTAGGCCAAACCAGCCCCAGCTTTGGCTGCAAGAGATGAAACAGAATCCTTGTTGCCTTTTCACCCCACCCCCACCCCACCCCACCCCCACAGCCTGGAGAATCCTAACTCACTGCCGACCAGAAAGATAGGCTGGGAATTGGTCCTGCTCCCAGCCTGGCATACTCTCTGAAAACAGACAAATGAAATCCTGTCCAAAAGCCACAAAGATCAGAGAGCTCAGGATAGAAAGGACCCTGGAAAATCTTCCAGCTCAGCACCTCAACTGCAGAAAGTAAGACCAGAGACACCATGGCACTGGCCCCAGATCATACAGAAAATGACCAGCAGAGCTGGTCCTGGAGCCCAGGCGTCCCAGCTCTGTTCCATGCCCTGAGCTCTGCAGGTGACGATGCAGAGAGGCTGAGTACCTAAAACAGCCTAGGAGAGCAAGATCGGGCATTGATGCCTTCTTAGTGTCCCTTCCAGATGATAACCCAATATGAATTCCTTGAGCCACCTTGCTACCCTGACTGTTAGGGTCAGGAGCAGACACATCTGGATAGTTGACAGAGAGAGGATTTTAGACTCTGAGGACAAAAGTATGCAACTCTGTGGGCTACATTCATTCCTTGGTTTTCTCCCCTATGAAAAGGGTGTCATGACACAGACTGGTTGGGAGGGACAGAGATGAGAGGAGGTTGGAAACACCATTGGCAGCACAGGATGTGCTGTTTCTTTTTTTTTTTTTT